>ML833793.1:0-26387 GCA_009831015.1 Picea engelmannii
TTAACTCAACAAAAGAATTTGGCAAATACATGAATACATCTCATTCTGAAATCAAGCTGCAAAAATAATGCTCAGATCAGAAAACAAACATCACCATTGGACTCATGGCGTCGAATTACCCAAAAATGACTATCTCCACGCTCCGATCCGACTCTAGCACTCCCAGGTCCAAGAGAAATCTTATCTCGGTTTATGTGCCCTCTGTGCCTGCAATTATGACAACATCTGTCTCAAAATTCGTTCTGGATTGTACAGTACGGTCGTGCGCCTACCCCCCGACTCTGGTCGAATATGCATTTTTAAATAATAAAGGTGGTGGATATACCAAGCCACATCGTCGGGCGCATTGGTTAGGGCAGAGTTTTAAAGGCTTTGTACTAGCCAGAGGTTCCGGGGTCGAACCTGTTGGATTCCGTTTTTGGTAGTGGTTAACACACACACACACACATACATATATATATATCCATTGTTTGAACCTCCATTATGTTTAGCGGCCCGCTAGAAACTCCGCTAACGACTATATAGATTTAGCATGGTCTGCCAGATTTGGCGGACCTGCCATTTATTGTTTTTAAAACAAAAATCATTCACGGGCTAACATTGGGCATTTTTGGGATGCCACGTGTTGCCCTGTGATTGGGTCATGTGGCGCTTGCTGATTCACCTACTCATATACTGATGTGGCTCGCTCTGTCACTTTCGTACTGACACGTGGCGATCCCTGGGTGGTGCCACGTGGCATCTCCTGGGGGTGCCAAATGGCACTTTCCTATTGATCCATATGGATCGCTAAAAAGTCCATTGGTGGGTGACACGTGGTAGCCTGTGGTGCTACCACGTGGCATGTTGATGTCAACATCCATACGATGATGTCACCCTGCCATGTCAACTGCTGACGTCAGCAGTACGGACGATGAGGTGTCCCCTGCTGACTTGTCCTGGTTGACCGCATATTTGACTGTGAATATTTGACTGTGAATATATATATTAACATATCAATTTTGTGATATTTAGTTTTCATATATCAATATAAAAATACTTTATTGTCATGTTATTTTTTCAGGAAAATTATGAAAATACCAGAGGACCAACGAGTTAATATCTGAAATATGTCAATAGGAATGTTCAAAAAAGTGTACAAGGAGATGGTCAAAGAATTGGACATAATTGCATCGCAGAAAGAGCTATCTCAACAACAACGTGCTTCAAATGTATGTAATCATTGAATTTTTCTATTAGGTACAGATAATTAATTATACATTAAATATTAATTTTCAAATATTCTCTTACATAAAAGAAAAGAAAATGGAACTCATTCTGCACATAAAACTGGACGACAAGGAAGAAAATGGTTGATAGCAAAATTTGTGAGTAATTGTTATTTCCTTATAACAACTTAAGGTTTTTTTTTGTTTGTTTATTTTAAGTTGTTTTACAACAACCATCCTTGAATGTCTTTAAACATGTGCTAACATACAAAGAAGAGCCATCAAAAAAATTGATTGATATTGGGTTAATTAAAGGTTGTGAGAATATGTTGGCATATCAAAAATTAATTGTTGAATTTGTAAGTATAATCTAGGTTGTTTTACTTCCATCATTTTATAATTAATGAAACAAAAATAATACTTTATATTAAATCTATGATTTATTATGGTGTATAAAACTTGCAGGAAACAAAGTATGGAATTGAGCCAACAAAATAATTGTTGAAACAAAGCATGAGATTTGATTTTGAACATATGTGTATGATTCATGAGTCATTTTTTGCTTTGGAGGTACGTCGCTTTTCAATTTACATTCATGTATATTATTTATTTCAATTTTCATTATTCTCGCCAATTTTCATTATTTATTTTTATGTTTGTAGATGGAACTTTAAGAAGAAGAAAACAATCGAGACAAACAACCAAACACTCAACAAAATAACCCAAGGCATGGAAGTAGCTCGAGCACTAACAACAGTTCCAGTGAAGAATGATGACCAATATATTTGGATATCAATGCAAGCTGCAATTGTATTTTTTTGAAATAATTGTCTGTGAAAATCAAACATTTTTATTTATATAATGGACATAGTGTCCCAATTGAAAGACAAGGGATTATCGACAAGTGTCCCATTTTGTATGACAAAGACCCTCTTATTCATATAATAAAATATGTTTTAATTTATTCTATTGTGTTGTCCAATGTCGTTGTAAAATGTTACATCGCTGATAAAATATATGGATGACTAAATATTATAATGAAGAGATGCAAAATCTGATGATATAAAAAATTAATCCAAACGTCATATCCAAATTCACTAATCAAAATATAAGATATATGTAATTTTTTGATAAATAATGGAATTAAAAAATAACAATAATTGCACTATCACAGGTCGATGTTTCTCGGTGTATTTTAATTATTAATCTCATCGACGCGTTTAATATTAAAACTCACCGGTGCGTTTCATACGAAATTCGCACCGGTGTTTTTATGTAATCAATTAGCACTGGTTTCAATATTAATTTAATACCACAAAATTATATTAAAAATTTGGCCATCGATGCGTTAATCTTATATGAAGCACCAATGCGTATGTGTTATTGATAATCATCGGGGCTTGTTTGTTACTGAAAAGCATTGATGCTTTCGATTTTTAATGCACCAGGACGTTTTTCCTTGTAACGCACCCGTGCATATTATTTTATACAACATTGGTGCCTTCTTTATATAGCATGAGTGGGCCTAATGGTTAAGAATGTGTGCTTCCTCCTAAGAGGTCACAAGTTCAAATCCAGAGGGGGGTAGGTTATGTATAACTCCAAGAACTTTACCAGTTAAATTGTTGGGCGAAGGAGGTCTCATACACCAATTTGGTGTCTGGCTTGGCCGCAACCTTAAAAATAGATTATTATTATTATTAATAATGCACCGGTGCGTTCTATGCAGAAATCTCCAGTGCGTTCTATGCAAAAATTTCCGGTACTTAATTATTTTTAACTCTCCCGATGCGTTTTGATGTTAAAGCCCTGGTGGTTATAAGACAAACGCCCTGGTGCTTAAATATTTTATTGCCCCGGTGCTTTCATATTTTACTACCCTGGTGCTCGAAGTTAAGTGGACATCACCGATGTTGTAGGTGTATGTATGCACTCGTGCTTGTGCCTTATACAAACACACTGATTTGTAAACATCCGCTAACACCTCCGACCGCCCATATTTTTTTAGTTATAATAAACTCTTGTTATAGTATCCGCAAAAACATCCGCTATCGATAACAGATGTTGTAGTGGAGGTATTTTTGTCAATTTTGTAACACTAGAAACCTTTGCTATAACCTTCGCTAAAAGTATTTTCCTTGTAGTAAAAATATGTGTATGGGGTGTTATTGTGAATGTATGATTCTTGTTTTCTCAAATAACTATGGTAAAGGAGGAATGTATAACATATCATAGCTTAACTTTTCCTACATTACCAATACTAGGACTTCAACGTGCCAATCTTCTTATTTTTTCACATGAATTATTAGGGTTTTTTAAATTAACGAAGTAAAGATTGTAGCGAAAGCAGACATCAAGATACATATATAAAATCAAAACTTGGAATTTCTCATCTTAAGCGAGAATTGGTCCCCCCAATTTTCTCATGACTTTAAAAACCCTAAAAAGATCTGAGACTTCTTGGTTTCAAGTACATTGCATGAAGTGATCAGTTCTCGAATGGTTTCCATTATGTCGATCCATCCTCAATTTATCTCAAAAAATCTATATCAAATGGGAGATTATCTTTTTGTTGTAAATGAGGGTTCTTAATGAAGGTATTGAGATGGAACTCACATAAAGCCTCATCCTTCACAAGTTCACCTTTCATCATGTCCTTGAGAATAATGATTTCCTTGGCAACAATAGTCGATTCATTTGGGATTTGATATAAGTCTAATAATAGTTTCACTCTTTCCTCAACATTCCTAGATATTGTTTTCCTTATTCATTTAGGATTTTCCATAAGTCTAAGAATAGATTCACTCTTTCCTCGACATTCCTAGATAGTGATTTTCTTGCTCCAGATGGAAGACCCTGGGCAACCTTGACTTGATTTGACTTGTTATGGAATTCTTCTTGAATATATTTAGGCATCCAAGTAGTGAGAGGCTTAGCAAATAAGAGCTCAGGGTTCACTGCCCTCTCCATCTCAACTACTTGATTTCTCGATTCTTTCATTTCTTCCTCTTGTTCATCAATTGCTTGTTCCAATAACTTACTAGTATCTTGGTGCATCTTTAAAGCACTAGAAGGCTTAATATCCTTGGTATCAAATTGGAAATCATCACTTTAATTCCCTTTCCTCCCTTAAGTTTTACCATGGGCATGCGTAAAATTTTGCTTTGTTTCTCATCGATGGAATGATGCATAGTCATTGAAACATCTTCTAAAAAATCCATATCTTGTGATATCACTTCCTTTATTGTATTAATGGTAGTTGTTTACTTTAGAATCATCCCCAAGGATGACTCCATCAAATTATCCCCAAGGAAGGATCCATCAAACTATCCTCGACTTCGTGATCTTTTCCCAAGCAAGTAGTTGTTTGATAATCTCCTTGGACATTAACTCTTCTTCGTTATGAATAGATATTTTTATCTTGGAGGGGGTAGGAATAACATGTTCTTTTTATGAAGGGACCCTTCTAGAATTATTCCCATCACCACTATTACCAACCATGTTACTAGATTTCTTTTTATTTCCACCTCCTCTAGAGGTGGTGGAAGTAGTTTTTTGGGTAGACATAGAAGCATTTTTAGTGGAATTGGCCATAGTCCCTCCTTTGGAATCAAAACCAAGCCTTCCCCTTTGATGAGATGACTCATTAAATTCCTTGTAGCACCCATTATCTTTCATTATCATCTCCCATGTCCTTCTCATCTTTATATTGGCACTCAAACTTATTATGCCTTGGGAGAGCCCAAGGAGTTTCAAGTTCTTCACTTACAAATTGGGGATCGCTCCTGTAGTTTGCACCATCTTGACTCTCTACTTCAACAACAACATCCTCATTCCTGTAACCTCCTTATTTCAGGGCCAAGAACTTAGGAAAACATTTGGTAATCTGAAGGAGCACAAATGAGATTTAAACAAATCGTTGGGATCATAAATTGGGGCCATAAGTGCCTCCTTTAACATGAAGAGCTCTAGTAGTCAACCTTGATTAGTCATGTGCAAGAAATATGTAATAAAAATACCTAATAAATGGAAAGACTCCAATACAAAATATTCTTTCTTCTTGGAGTGAAGGAAATTCCTCCACTTTGTATACTCTCTTGCTAATTATGCCAAAATTATTCGATCATCGACCATTTGAGGTAAGTAAAATGATTTTCCCTCAAACCCATATATTCTAATATATGTGAAACCCTTTTCCTTGAATTCCTTTCCCTTTCCAACCAAGAAGTTCCTTGCCTCTAAAGTAAGGGCTTTGGGTTCCTTTCTTAGAATAATTTGATTGAACTTCCTAATGAAATGACCTTTGATTTCATAAAATTCGTATCTATGCCTCTAGAAAAAAGGATGTCAAAAATAAACAAGTTCAATGTTCAAATCCACATTCTCCTTGGGAGCCAAACCCTCAATGATTGTGCCAAAAACTAGGGCGAATATAAAATATGTAGACATATAAAATTTCTCAGTAGCCTGGTGTTTAATCATTTGGTGGGAGATTTCAATTAAAATCAATTACCCCCAATCATAAATTTATCTTTTGACAAAGGTGTACTGAAAGATAAGAACCACGTACCTACACATGAACAAGTTGGACTCGTACCCGATTAACTAAACAATCAACCATGCCATTTCTCTATAAGGATCGACCAAATCAATAATGCCCACTTTATATGGTTTCACAACCTTGCATATTTGTTGCAACATCCATTTGGTCAACATTTAAATCCAACACCACGAGCACTCATAAATGCATAAGCATCGAACATATTGAACACCTTGGTGGGGTTTGGGAGCTTCAACATTCTTCTAGACATGATAGGGGTGAGTGGTACTTGAAATTTTCCTATCCTATTCAATTTGATCATTTTGTGCTTAGCATTGAATTTGTCCATGCAACATTCCACCATCTTGAGCAAGGTGCACACTTTTGGAACATGGTGTGTGTTTACTAGCCGAGAAGTCCGTCCAGACAATGTTATTAACCTATTCTTCTTTTGGTTTCTTTGAAATAACCATGAATGTTTAATTGAAAAAATGAGAAAGGAGGTGGAATTTAAATCGACCTTTACTTTTGTGAGCCAATTAGACAATCTTCAATCATCGAGGATGATACATGTCATAGAATGGTGGCAAGAAAATTCAATACCTTTGAAACTAATTTGACCATCACCAAAGATCTATTGGAACCAATTACAAGTCACATTATCATGCCCCTAAACCATACAACACACAACCATGTGGAGCATGGGGGGAATTCAAATAGAACTGGTAATAGGTATGTGGCTAGGCAAGGCATGTGGAGCATGAAGAAGTGGTGGTAGAAGGTAATGCAAATGGAGTAGGATGGAAAGGTAATGCAACAAGGAAGGATAATGTGAGATGTGAAATGTGTGGTGTACATCCCACATTAGCAAATGGTTAGGGTGATTACCACCATGCTTTGCATGGATTTGACATCATGTTATGTAGAGAAAAGTTAAGTGGTACTAGTGTTGTACTACTGGAAATGTGGGGTGCCAATGACACCGATGCTTAAGACTTACCCAAAAAACATAATTATTCTTCAAAACTCAAGATGATATGCCAAGGCAAAGGATCATAGGGGTCTAAAGATAATTGAATTATATCACTCGGGAAAAGGGAAAGGCTTATGCAAGCAAGAAGGGGAGGGCTTAGTAGAACCTTTCTTTCCAACGGTGAGAAAAACAATGTCAACAAGATGCTCCTTCCTTCTCCTTAGAATTATTTTAGTAATGGTAGACATCAAGGTTTTTCCTCTTTTTGGTTGTACACCCTGTGGATGCTATGTTTTTACTCCATAATAGTCTCTAATATCAGTTGTCGAGTTCAAGGTCAGTTTTCTTTCATAATACATTATGTTCATAGAATTGACTCATTACTCAATACCATTGAGTACTCTAGAGGGAATGCCATCAATAAGAAAGGAGATTTTCAATTAGTGTTTCATGTACCTCTAGCGATCCCATATTTCATGGAGTACCTTGTCATGCCCACCATTTTATTGTTTATGCTATCAACCATGTTGTAGAATTTCTAAACTCACCATTTTTGGTAATCACTTTAATTGAAATTGATATTGTGAGCATGGAGAGGGTGGGTCTTAAGGAAAAATCTTTTGATATGTTTTCATAATACATTATGTTAATGGAACGAGGTCATTCCTTGATACCAGCAAGTACTCTAGAAGGAATGTCATCAATAAACAAAAATCCACTTGAAACATTTGACAACAGTGAGCGTATCAAAAGAGTTTTCCTTAAAACCTATTGTTATAGAGCAAGTTGTGGGTTGGGAAAAGCATGACCCAACCACAAATAAAGTGCTACAACTTGGGAATCCTACACCCAGTGTCACCTCGATGTAGGTCTCACACTTCAAGGGTGACTAGGTCACTCTAGGGAGGTAATCCCGGTGACCCTAGGAGGATTGAGATGGAGACGGAGGGAAATGGAAGTGAAGCCCCTAGAGGTCAAGTCTAAATGGGATGAAATGTGTGGAAGAGATTCTTTGTAAGTCAAGTAATTGCTCCCCCACATGTATAGTACTTCTCCGAATGATTGTACCTGCCCGAGACACAAGAAAAAACACTTTGTAATGATATATGTTAGTTGGATCAACAAGTTAAGCTTGTTGTCTCTAATTTGCAGCAATAGATAACAATGTATATCAACAAGTAAATGGTATTATAATCTTCTCAATAAATGCTAGAGATCAAGTAGAAAATACAAGAGAAAGACTAGTAAATGACTAGCTAAACTCAAGATGAGAAACCAATATTCTATCATAAAAATATAAGGTTGTTGTAAACACTTGTCTGCTGCAAATTATATCAGACTTATGGCTGTAAATTTCAATGTATTACATAAAGAAAATCAGCCATTGATATCCTCTCAAACTTTGCCCAAAAGTGCGTTGGACCAAGGAGAATAAGTGTGCAAACTTTGAGCAAAATCCAATGGTTGATAAGAGAGTTAGTTAAGAAAATGATTTAGGGTTTCTGCAACCCTAATGGATGAAGATGAAATTTTGTAACAGAAGCAAGAAGTATCTGCTTGATGGGGACACCCTATTGGTTGTGAGGTGCCCAAGGCACAAGGAAAACAATCCACTTTGCAAGAAGTAAAAATGACCGAAAATCACATTTCCCAATGCAATATTTTATTTCTCCAATGCAATAATAAATGATTAGTGCCTTTAATATTGGGATAATTGGGTCATGAAAAGAAAGAACTAGAGAATATACCTCCTTGGGGGTGTAAGCCCTTTTACTTCCCAAGGCAAGTTTCTCTAGCTAGGGTTTAAGCTAAGAGGGTGTATGCCCTTATACTTATCTTAGCAAACCCTTGTTAAAGCAATAAGATGAAGCATAAAGTGATGAAGACTATGGTGGGGGTGTATGCTATTATACTTCCCATCTAGTTCCTGGCACAATAACCTTGACTTGAAACAAATGATAGCAAGAGAGTAAGAACCATAGCAATTCAAGGAAAAATACCAAGATAATCCACCACAATAGGAAGAGATAAGCCTTCCAAGGTTAGCGCATCACTCCCATCAACCATAACATCAAGAAATAGCCATAAAAAAGCGCATAAGAGATAAAAGAGACAAGTATAACGAAAATTTCAGACCAAGTCCTCTCACAGTGAGGGAGAGTTATGTTAAAATGAGATTTTATGGTCTCTTCTTTATACAAATGTCACCAAGGTGACTTATCCATAAATTAAGGAGTAAAACACAAGATTAGGAGTCAACAACCCTAATATTTCCCCCTTTACAAAATAATTCATTTAAAATTCACTTTTGCACATGAGAAAACCCTAATTTTAGAAGGAAGTCACCCCTTTCGGGGATGTTTTTCCACTTTGAGGAAGTCGTTAGTGTTGGAGAAGCATAGTTAGGCCTCCAAAGGCCACATTTCAAGAATCTAGATGATCTCATCATGGTGAAGACCCTCTTCTCCTAAAAACATCCAAGTGTAAATGAGTGGCACCTCACCACCAAGCCCTAACCCCCCTAGGTGACGTCATGTCTCTAGAAGTGACGTTTTGCCTCTCCTAGGAAAAACGTTTGGCATGTGGGGGCTAGGTTATGTATTCCAAGTCATCATTAAGGCCTTCCAAGTCTAATCTTTCCCATCCGTCATGTGGGCCCTTGGCATCCCATGGAAGCCCAAGCGAGGCTTGTTCTCCCAAAATTGTCCACCAACTAGGTCCTGCAAAGACAAATGAGCACGCCCCCCAAGGATCTCAAGTCATAACATCATGATAAGTGAATCCAATCAATATGTAAGCCATCTAAGCATGTGCCTCAAAGATCACTATATCAAACAATTAATTGCTTAAAGACACTATGCGACATGTCAAGATTGAATATGGGAGGGTTAACGAGGTGTCCTATTGGGTAGATCTTGCCCTAGGACAAGGAGAGTTTCCAAGAGATCCCTCTCTAATTCATGTAAAGTGGATGAAGTGGTTGGGGTCAAGACTTAATGGGCATAGGGCTCATGACATACAAGGGGTCGTAGTGTCTCATTCATGGATGTCTTTATAAACGATGTGTGGTACCTTCGTCCACAATGCACTTTTTCCAAGCCCATCAATTTCCTTTTATCTTTATTTCTTTTTATTTTCTTTCAATATAGCATAAGGAGAGATTAAAGGTCACTGCCCTGGCGTGGTGACCAGATGATGGCAATGTCACCCATAAATGCCTAGTGGAAATGAGAAGGTTGGCTTGTGATGAGACCCCCTTTCTCTCAACCATGCAACTGAGAGCCATTACCCTGGTTTAGTGACCAGATGATGGTAATGTCATACCACTAGATATTCATGGACAAGATAGGTCGGCTCGTGATGAGACCTCCTATCCTTCAACTAACCTTTTAAGCATTCTTTATTATATTTGGGTCCCCTTTCTTAAAGAAAAGCATTTTATTGCTTTCTTGGGTGATCCCTGGGTAAAGAATCTGGAAGGTTTAAACAAGGATTTTATCTTTTACCCAACATCAACTCTTCTGGGCCTTCAACCCCTTCTTCCCATATAATGGGGGACAACCGCTTCTTGGGTCAATACACCCTGGAATCCTAAGAGATAAGGAAATGGAGGGGAATAATGATGGAAATTGGTAAGTATGGACGGGAACGGTACGATGGCTCATCAAGGGAGTTCCTAGTAGCAAACCCATTCCTAAGGAAGACCACTTACTAGGGAACAATGTCAACCACCAAGGTTAAGCTGGGCAAAAGGCATAATGTCCAAGCATATATCATGAAATCTAGAGCAATCTAAGATACAACATAATCAAATGGCTTAAATATTGAAATGATGCTCACCATAATACTGACTTGTACATCATGGAGCAAGGCCCACTACCTTCCGAAAGCCAATTGATGTGGTGGATGCCATGTGCAAAACTGTGACCATCTGTGGTGGTGAGTGGGTTTTCCATCTGTGCAAAGGGTACTGTTAGTGATGTAGTCTCTCGACACTCCATATCTCCAACCTAAGGGCCTCGAGACATCATCTCCTTAGTTATCCACAAAATGGGGATAACACCTACCCTCTCCATGTTCATGATATCAATTTCAATTAAATTGATCACAAAAAATGGTGGGTTTAACATCTCTACAAAACATCTACCGGTAGAAACAATAAAAGAATAGACATTATAGGGTACTCCATGGAATCCAAGATCCATAGAAGGTACATGAAACACTAGTTGAAGATATCTCAAATGGGATTGTTTTCATAGTTTTTCTTTTCTCATTACAAACACATTGAACATGCATTTAATTTATTTTTCTTGTCCCTCTCTTATTGATTTGCTTAAAGTTTGTGAGGATCATACATTGATCTCTTTCCACTACCCCATGTACCTTTAAAACACAATGCCTTAGCATAAAATTGGACATCTTTTGTCTTATTGATATGTATCATAATATGATTGTGAAGGTGGAAATGTATCTAGACAATCATTTAATTTTCTATTGGCTAGAAGAATTCATGCTTAAGATGAGGTCTGACATTGTAGGGCACACTACAATATAATCTTAGAAATTGATTGAATTTGTGGCACAAGCTTTAATGAATGTGTGAGAGTAGTCAATTGGGTCTAGCCCGAGTGCTTATGTGATGGAGCGTTATCCTCCCCATCCAGGTTCTATTCCTATAAGTAACATGGCAGAGCTTTGAGCTTCTACAAAATCTGATTTACCCTGGGTACCATCCTCGAAGCGAGGGAAGTGCCCAATGGGTTTCCCAAGGAAATGCATTACCCGGGGAAAAAAAAGGAATGCGTTAGGAGAAGTAAGAAGATAATTATTTTGTTTTGTTTTGTTTATTTTACGTTGTTAAGTATCAAACTAACTTTCTTGCAAGGGAAATATCTAGAAGAAACCTCTATTACATGTAGCATTGTTTGAAAGTAAAGTACTACCACTTTGATATGTTAAATAAACGACAAGGACACCAAGTTTGAGTGGAATAATTATGTGTTTGAGTTTGTAAGAGTGTGGCCATTATGAATAATGATAGCGTGCATAAACACAATAGTTATTAGGATTCAATTTTAAAACAACTATTTCATTAGATTGAGAGGGAGAGGAAGCAACATATGGGACTGAGTCAAATTGTCACAAGAATTAACAATGTCTTTATTCAAATTTTAGTCACCCCTTATTAATAATGTTATAAACAATCACTGACATTACTTGTTAGTTGCATCCAACAATGATAATATTGCGTTCTCGTCGAATTTTTTTGTTGTTTCTCGAAAGTTAGAGATCCTGTTGATCTGGACAAGGAAGTACCACTATGTTAGTGGTAGAGTAGGAAACTCATTGAATACATGTTAGAGACAAATGTGAGGCTTTATCAACTATGAATGAGGCCTTACATTTCATATACATATTTGATCGAACCCTATTACAGAGTATATGTGGTTGCATTGTCTTGAATTATTTTGGAGCCTCCTTCCAAGAAATTTCACAATAAATAGTTTCTTATCATAAAGAAAACAACCAAGAGCCATTGATACACTTGGGTTGTGTTTGGCATTGTTAATTGGATGTAGAAATTAAATGAGCAAAGACCCTGTTTTCTATATAAAAGTTGTTATAGTTGCAAAATATGTGCATAGTGTGTTATTGTGGATGTATGATTGTTGATTTCTCAAACAACTATGGGAAATGAGGAATGTATAACATATCATAGCTAAACGTTTCCTGCATGACCAATACTAGAACTTCAACGTGCCAATATTCTTCTTTTTCACATGAATGATTAGGGAATTTTATATTAATGAAATATGGATTGTAGCAAGAGCACACATCAAGTTACATATCTAAAATCAAAACTTGGAATTTCTCATTTTAAGTGAGGATCATCCCTCCGACTTTCTCATGACTTTAAAAACCCTAAAAACGATCTAAGACTTGTTGGTTCCAAGGACATTGCATGAAGTGATTAGTTCTTGAATGGTTTCCAATATGTCGATCCATCCTCACTCGATCTCAACAAATCTGCTATTAAATGGGAGATTACCTCTTTGTTGTAAACGAGGGTTCAAAGATTTCATTTTCTTAGTGAAGGTATGAAGATGGGACTCACAAAAAGTATCATCCTTCACAAGTTCACCTTTCATCACATCCTCGAGAATAAGGATTTCCTTGGCAACAATATTCAATTCATTTAGGATTTGATATAAGTCTAAGAATAGGTTCACTCTTTCCTTAACATTCCTAGATATTACTTTCCTTATTCATTTAGGATTTTTCATAAGTCTAAGAACAGGTTCACTCTTTCCTCAAAATTCCTAGATAGTGCTACATGCTCTAGATGGAAGACACTAAGCAACCTTTAATTTATTTGACTTGTTATGGTATTCTCCTCAAATCTCTTTAGGCATCTAAGCAGTGAGAGGCTTAATAAACAAGAGCCTACGGTTCACTACCCTCTCCATCTCAACTACTTGATTTCCCAATTCTTGCATTTCTTCCTTTTGTTCACCAACTGTGTGTTCCAACAAATTACTAGTAGCTTGGTGCATATTTAAAGCGTTGGGAGGCTTAATATCCTTAGCATCAAATTTGAAATTGTTCATTTTGATTCCCTTTCCTCCCTTAAGTTTTGCCATGGGCATGGGTAACTTTTTGCTTAGTTTCTTATTGCTGCAACAATGCATAGTCATTGAAACATCTTCTAAAACATCCATATCTTGCGACATCACTTCCTTTATGGTATTAATGTTAGTGTTTACTTGAGCATCATCCCCAAGAAAGGCTCCATCGAATTATTCTTGACTTTGTGATCTTTGCCCAAGCAATTAGTTGTTCAATGATCTCCCTAACATTAACTCTTCTTCATTATGAATATATATTTTTCTCTTGGGAGGGGTGAGAATAACATGTTCCTTTTCTAAAGGGACCCTCTTATAATTATTCCCATCACCACCACTACCAACCATGTTACTCGGTTTATTTTCATTTCCACCTCTAGAGGTGGTGGAAGCAATTTTTGGGGTAGACATAGATGCATTTTTAGGGGAACTAGTGACAATCCATCCTTTGGAAACAAAACAAGGCTTTCGCCTTTGATGAGACGACTCATTAACTTCCTCATAACATTCATTATCTTTCATAATCATGTCTCATGTCCTTCTCATTTTTATATTGGCATTCAAAATTATTATGCCTTGGGAGAGCCCGCGAAGTTTTGAGTTATTCGCTTTACAAATTAGGGCTAGTCCCTATAGTTTGCACCATCTTGAATCTCTACTTCATTGACAACATGATCATTCTTTCCACATCCTTCTTTAAGGTCCAAGAACTTAGGAAAATGTTTGGTGATTCGAAGGAGCATAAACGAGCTGTAAACATATCTCTAGGATCATAACTTGGGGCCACAAGTGCCTCCTTTAACACTAGTCGACCTTGATCAGTCACGTGCAATAAATATTTAATAAAAATACCTGAGAAATGGAAAGACTTTGATACAAACTATTTTTCTTCTTGGAGTGAAGGAAATTCCTCCACTTTCTATACTCTCTTGCTAATTATGCCAAAAATATTCAATCACCAACCATTTGAGGTAAGTAAAATGGTTTCCCCTCAAAGCCATAATTTATAATATGTGTGAAACCCTTTTTCTCAAATTTATTTCCCTTTCCAGCCAAGAAATTCCTTGCCTTGTATTAGAAAAATGTTGTAGTTGGAATTGTAATTCTTCATAAAGTCTAACAATCATCTTGGAAAGATCATTTTGATGTTCTTCAAAAATGTTTTCTTTGATAACTTCAAATTCACATTTATTATTGTTGCTATCATCATGTGCTTTTGTGTGTGACTCGTCTTCAATAAGACTTTCCTTCATCGATTCATTGTATGATTCCATTTCATGACTAGTGTTGCCTTTGTATCAACCATCATCTTGTGTTGCCTTTGTATCAACCATAAGGTCATGTGTATCACAAGTGGCATTAGCTAGCTACATTAGGTATTTTGTGTCACAAGTTGCATCAATTTTTGTATTAGGTCATTTGCTGCACATGTTGCATCAACCATGTTCTCAATTTGTTTCTCCTTTTGCATTAATTTTAGTTTAAGTGATTCAATCAATTTATCATTTAGATCAATTTAATTCTGAAGGTCAATAACCCAATTATGCAATTCATGTAAGGAGTCTTGTAATTCCTTGATTTCTCGATTGGTGTTTCGCAAACATTTTCCTCTTTTACCCAATTTTATTTTTTAATTGTGTCACGCTCGCTTGTACTTGTTTCTTTTCGATCACACTCTCTTGCTCTTATGTCATGCTTAGGGTGTTGGGGTATTATTGATCATGCGCCCCAAAGCGTGATCTTACAATGATTTGATTTTGATAAAAGATGACCTCTTTATTCAATTTCAGGCAAGTCTTTTTGAAAATTTGCACAATTGAATTTTTGAAATGAAAAACGCTTTATTGACTTGAAAGGGTTTTATGCAATTTCTCCTTTGTATAATTCATTGACTTATCCTTCTTCTTCGATTTTTACAATTCAATGTTTCAGCTTAAAAAGCCTGTTGATTTTGGCATGAATCAATTGAATCTTTAACAATGCTCCAAGCAACTCTTAGCCCTCTTGTTACATGTTTTGAAAGATCAATATTTTTATGCCTTGTAACTCCGTGTGTGTATTGTTTGCCAAATTAAATATGTGTCACACTAGACACAAAATGGACATGAAAAAATATCTAAAACAAAATCATCCACCATACACGAGCAAAAATATCCTTAGACCCCCTTATTCAATTTCAAGACAAGTCTAGAAAAATAAGCAATTTTTTTCATTTTATCATGATATCCTCTTTGTGATGGTAATGATGTTTGTACAAATATAAATAGAAACCTACAATGGTATTCACATTCCATCATGAACCATAATGCATTTACTGACAATATCCCCCAGGGTCAATGATAAATATGAATCTGTTTACAAAGTGATAGCTCACCAATTACAAGCCATGGATTATACTTTCATCAAACCTTTTAAACAAAGGGCATTGCATTTTAATGACACTTTCCTCAAGCTTTGTTGTAACCGACGCCCCACTTATCTTCACAAATCAATGAATCTTGAACCAATTAACATAAGCAAGACTCTAGCTTTATAATTTATGAAAAAAATTGGCATATGGTTATTTTCTTAAAAAACCTCTTAGCTTATTTTACAAATTTTGAACATAAGTTTTAATCCTTTGGTGTTAGTACACTCACTTGACCTTAATAAAAAAAATTGCTTGTTTGTTTGTGTAAACTATATAAGTGCAACCTCCACTTGTTCTTTTATGATATATATATGCATTATAGTTTCTATCTTCATTTGTGCGAGTGTGCGAGTGGAGCATTACAAAAATAATGCACACTACCCAAAGCCACTAAGCAACTTTATGAAAAACAAATTATTTTACAATGATACTTGATCACACACCACAACAACATACTATTTCCAAACTACACACTCATCATGCCCCCCAAAAATGTGGTTATCTCTTTCCCATGGACGTGTGCAATGATGAATTTCTAAAGGCTAGAGATTGGGTGTTATAGGTGAATATAATCAACTACAGTCAAATCATTGTAGCCATGATCTTCCTCCAATTGCATACTCCTTTTGTTTGGTTGTTGATTTCATAATTTGTGGCATTTTAGGCTTCTTTACTTGAACACATTCCCATTTAGATTTATAGATTGCACCTTTGCCTATAAATCTAATTCCATTATAGATTACAGATCTGAGTGAATTCCATAGTGGCTAGGCTGCATGGATCAGGCTTAGTGAATTTTAGACTGCATAGATCAAGGTTTCTCATTGAAGATTACAAGTCACTTGAAGGAATGCAACTATAGCATGTGTTTAATTCATTCACACCTCTTTGCATTAGTGGCTAAGACAAAACATTTATATTTATAATAGTAGAATATGGAGACCTACATCAAGCTTTGTTTTGTTGAGCGATCTGGTTGGTTTCTCAGTTGTTCAGTTTTTCTTTGCCAATCATTGTGAAGATTGATGAAATAAATTTGTAGCTTGAGGAGGCATACAACAAGGCTAGGGATTTTTTTATTTTTTATTTTTTATTTTATTTATTTATTATTATTATTATTATTTTTAATCGATGGAAGAAATCACGGGAAACCCTTTGAGTACTTCCCCACATTTCATGGATGGTAAATAGGGTAAACTGTTGGCCCTAATTACTAGGCCTAACCCATTGGGGACATCAAGTGAGGCTCAACAATATCAACAATTTTCGTTGGCTAAGGATTTGATCCCAAGACCTCTTGCATTATAACCATAACACTCATCCACTTGAGCTAACCCACCAGGCTAACAAGGCTAGGGATTTTATCTCTCTTTACTCTTTCAATTAAATATATTTCAATAAGTTCTTCTGAAACCTCAACTGCTTCTGACTATGGGTTTGTACCTGGCCCTATGATTGGAAATTGAACCATGCAAAAGAACGATGGAATGAACGAGCATCCCACAAGGTGCTCTACTTCTTTCTTCATGAGTGAAACTATTGTTATCTCTACTCCAATGGAATTGTTTATGGTTTGATCTCTATCTCGAAAGGGATCCATGCTATATGCTGCTGGGTCTCAATCCACTTGACCTCGAACACTTAATTTTAAGCATCACCTATAAGGAAGGTGGTTGAACCATCACTTTGTGGATATTAGTACTCAAATTCTTATATGGATCTAGGTATTTTATACCAAAATACAGTTCTCTGCCTTTATATATATATATTTTATTTAAACCAAGCTTTTAAACAACATATGAGTTTTGGCATTCCACATTTCATGGTTGAGATAAGAATTGATGCATCCAAGCCTTCATTCAATTAGAAACTACTGATACACTCAATTCTAATACCAATCATAAACTACACATTCTAACAATCATAAACCACAAACCCATGATAAGCAACAAATACTCACGCTTCAAGGTCATTATCCCACCTGCAACAACAATCATGAACCAAGGTGGTTGAACAAATCACACTCACATTGAAGGTTGCATATGTGACATGACTTCGCTACATATTCATTCCCGCCATTGACTTTGATAAATGTTTGTCTCATTTTGAAGTAAATGCCAAGTGTTTGACATGCTATTTTTCATCATGCTTGATATGTTATTGTTCATCATACACGATGCTTTGTTGGCCATATTGTCAACTTGGTAATCAAGAGCCCTAAGAACATGATAAAACTTGACAAACTCAAATCTAGAGACTTCTCTTTTGATCTAGGAGATTGTTCTAATTAGGCACCATTGCATGGGTGGAAGGCTTTAAGAATTAGTTTAATTTTTTACTCCAAGTGCCTGATTCTTGATATGCATATCATCAATGGTCCTCAATACCTGGTACAAAGAAAGAGATTCTGCTGATTATTTGTAATTTTTCCCATTACCCATTACCCATTACCCATTCAAAATTGTTTTCTATGTTTCCCTTAGGATCAAGTATGTTCCTCTCGCACCTGCCACCCCTTTGGAGATAACACATGTTCAAAACCATGCCTTAGTGCATATCATGCCCTTGTTAACCTATGCATGGTAGAAGGGGTTACACATTTCACAACAATCAACAACAAAGCATATATCATATTTGAAGATATCAATGGATGCCATGAAGCATCTTATGATTTGTAGAAGAGTAGCTAAAAGGTGCATCCCTTAAACTAAAAAACATGATGCAATTTAGATGAAGGAAAATATCTCTAAAACTTTAGGGCCTCATGTGGTATGTTGCGGCTACAAAATCTCATCATTAAATTTTGTGCAACTTTTGTAGTCCTCGGATAGATTATTCCAAAACGGTGCCCACATGACTTTTGGAACTTCATCTAAAGTTACTTTAGGATAGTTATGACCCCGAGAAGTTGATGTACTGACTTACCCAAACGGGGCCCACATGACTTTTGGCACTTCATCTCCTAGGATTAGGTTTTTGGATGTTTAGGGTTTTTGAAACTCCTGTTTATTGTAAAAAGGCCTTGAAAGCCTCATTATAATATTCTTCTTGCGAATGAGAGCAGTTTTCACATCTCTTCTCAGAGATAAGCCGCCACCATTCCAGCAAGCTTGTTTTCTGCTGCATTTTACAATTTCAACTTATTTCCTTATTGAATAGAAAACCAATTTTACTGTATCTCTGTTATTCTGTGTTAAGCATCTGGTAATAATTTGTACTCATTTCGTTCTGCTCATAAAATTTGGATCAATGGTATCAGAGCAGTATGCTCCTTGTCGTCTTAATGCATGTCCCCAATGAGGTCAGAGTACAAAGAGTTGGGTCTCGAGCTTGTTTCTCTTGAGGACAAAAGCTCTCGCAAACCCAATTGACCTCTCATGGAAGGAGAAAAGAAAGATGACGGGACAAGAGATCCTTTCAAACTGTTGATTGAGGAAGCCCTCACGCAACAAAGGAACGAGATGATGGATAATTTCGCGCAAATCCTTTGGCGGCTACCAACAGGCGACACATCTTCTTCCAGCGGAGGCACTGCCCCCTTCAAGGTACAAATAAACTTCGATATTCCTATATTTGAAAGATGTTGTAGACAAGTTGTTGAATCTACTAGAAGGGCATTTTTCTGTCCATAACTTTTTGAATAGAGAAAAGATTACTTTTGCACTCCTCAAAGCCATTCCCCATGTCAAAGATTGGTGGGAAAATTTCTGTGAGCAAAAGGAAATAGAGGAACCCTCATTATTTACAGTCATGACCACTTGGGAATCCTTCAGGGATTCTATTAAAGAACAATACTACCTATCAGAAGTTATGACGACTTATATACCAAATGGAGCACACTGCGACAAGAAAGAGACCAAGCAGTGCCATATTTCACAATAGCTTCCATACCTTGCGCACCAAGCTGGGTATCAAAGATTTAGAGTGACATCTGGTGCTCAAGTATTGCGGTGCTCTGCATAGATACATCCAGACCAAAATGGAATTTATGGACATCTCATCCTTGAGTGCGGCCTACCAATATGCCGTCAAAATCGAGCAGAAGTTCAAACAAAAGACGCGACAATTTGTGTCAGGGAACCCCTCACAACAAAAGCTAGGAAAGGGCGCCCCAACCCAGAGAACAAAGGACAGAGAAAATATGGATAGTATCAGGACAACCAGTCCGAGCCGCAAACAAAGAAGAACACTCGAAAGACAAAGAAAGATATCGGGAAGTGGTGCGACTTCCATAAGAGCCCTTAGCATAACACTGCTGACTGCCGCTCAAAGAATTCGTTGGTGGTCGAAGTGAAAGCCTCTGAATCAGATGCGGGTTCTGACTATGATTCAGAACTAGAAAGGGGAAGACAAATCATTGATTCGGAACCCAGTGCCATCGTTGCTACCACCAAGCTCCAACATGGTGAACCAGACGAGCCAAAAGAAGGAGAGTGCCTCTTCCATTCACATATGTGGGTAAAAGGCACCTCATTGCACTTCATCGTTGATAGCGTTAGCCAGAAGAACCTCATATCAGTAGAGGTCGTTAAGCGGCTGGCCTTGTCGACAACGCTGCACCCACAACCCTACACCATTGGATGGCTCCGCCAAGGAAGCGATCTCTGCGTCAACCAACAGTGCCGACTGTCATACGACATCAAGCGCTTCAAAGATGAGGTATTGCGTGATGTTGCTCCTCTCAAAGTTTGTGATGTTCTTTTGGGCCAACCTTATTTATGGAAACATCATGTTGTATATGAGTCTAGGCCTCATAGTGTTATTATTACTTTGAACAGGAAATTGTATAGGATACCCGAGGCTGTCCCACCTAGTGTTATTTCCTTGATCTCTGTTAAGCAATGCAGGAAGGTCATCTCTCAGACGTGGAAGTTTGTCTTCTTCGTGATTTGCTCTCAGAACGAGAGAAAGATCACAACCCCATCCAGGGTCTCTGCGGCTGACCTCTCCACACATCAGAAGCAAGTAGATAAGGTCGTGGAAGAATACTCAGATATCTTCTCCTCACCTACCGTGGTACCTCTGCATTGCCAGGTCAAGCACCCCATCGATCTGACCCCCGACGCACCTCTTCCCAATGGGCCAGTCTATCGTCGCTCTCTGTTAGAGAATGAGGAGATCAAGCGACATATCCAAGAATTTCTCCACAAGGGGCACATCCATCCCATCTCATCACCTTGCAGGAGCCCAATTGTGCTGGTACAGAAGAAAGATGGAACCTGGCGACTTTGCATTGATTATCGGGCTCTGAATAAAATCACAATCAGAAACCAATACCCGATTCCCCGAATCAACGACCTCCTTGATCAACTCATGGGGCTAAATACTTCAGTAAGATTGATCTGAAGTCTAGCTACCACCAGGTCCCAGTAGAACAAACAGATGTATGGAAGACCGCCTTCAAGTCAAAGGAAGGCCTTTTTGAATGGTTGGTCATGCCCTTTGGTTTGACAAATGCTCCAACCACTTTCATGAGGATGATGGACGATATCCTGCGACCATTCACCAGTACTTTTGTAGTGGTGTATCTGGATGACATTCTCATTTACAACAAGACTTGGGTCGAACACTTGCAGCATATTCAATAGGTTCTGCACACCCTGCGGCATCACAAGATATATGCCAACTTGGAAAAATGATCCTTTGGCATGGACAGGGTCCATTACCTAGGCTACATCATTGATCAACATGGCATACATGTGGATCCAACCAAGATCCTAGTCATCCGTGACTAGCCAGCCCCAACCACACTCACTAAGCTTCGAAGCTTCTTGGGCCTTGCTAATTTCTACCGCAGGTTTGTGTTGGGATTCTCCCATATTGCATGGGCCCTCAACCAAATAACCAGGGGTGGTGGTAAGGCGAAATTTGTGTGGGGCCGAACCCAAAAACAAGTGTTTGATAATTTGAAGCAGCGCTTGTGCTCAACCCCAGTAATTTCACTACTAGACCTACAACAACCCTTTGAGATTGAGACTGATGCTTCAGACTATGCTGTGGGTGTCGTTCTCACATAGCACGACCTATCATAGTGAGACACTGTCAGATGCTATCCATAAGTACCCTACTTACGACAAAGAAATGTACTCCATTGTGCAAGCCTGCCGCCAGTGGAGACATTACATTCTTGGGAGGGAGACAATCATCCACATTAATCATAAGCCACTGCAGTTCATGCAGACACAAGGAAAATTGCAGAATGACCGCCATCAAAAGTGGTCCACATACTTGCGGCAATTCCACCTCAACATCAAGTATAAAACAGGAAGCACCAACCACGTCGCTGATTGCCTCAACAGACCACCAGTCGCGGCACTCACCACAGTGCTAGACTCTTGCGGCCATGAGACCTCTGGATGGCCCCAAATCTATGAGACAGACTCGGACTTCGCCACCACCTACCAAATATTGGGTGAAAAGGCAGTTGTCGATAATTTCCATCTTCAGGATGGGTTGTTGTGTTGTCTGGGAAATATTTGTGTTCCATCAAGCAAGCGAGCGAAGCTGATCTGGGAAACCCACTACAGTCGGGTGGTAGGACACTTTGACGTCGAAAAGACAGTGGCGATGCTACAAACACATTTCTATTGGCCAAAACTTCAACATGAGGTCAGCAAGTATATGAGGTCTTGCACTGCCTGCGCTATTTCCAAACCAACCACAAAGAAACAGGGCCTGTACACCCCTCTTCCTACTCCTGACAGGCCATGGGAATCCATCTTAATGGACTACATGTTGGGCCTCCCATCCACCAAGCGGGGAAATGACTGTGTTTTTGTGGTTGTTGATGGCTTTTCTAAGATGGCGATTCTGGTTGCCTGCAAGAAGAGCATCACAACAGAAGCCACTGCCAAGCTCTTCTTTGAACGAGTTTGGGTACATTTTGGAATCCCACAAACCATTGTCTCAGATCGTGACAATCAATTTCTCAGCACATTCTGGTCGAGCCTTTGGTCACTGCCGGACACAAAGCTCATCAAATCCACAACCTTCCACCCCCAGACCGATGGCCAAACCAAGGTAGTAAATCGAATGATCGTGCATATCCTATGCATGTATAATTCCAAGCACCCTCACACATGGGATGAGAGTCTTCCCTATGTCGAACATAGCTACAACCGAGCCCTGCATAGCTCAACTAACCACAACCCCTTTCAGGTGGGGTTGGGATTGTTAATATTATGGTAGCTTCGGGAGGTATGAACCTCTATTATGACCTATGACGAGACTGGAATCCTCCGGAAGGAAGCAAAGAATTGAAGGAAACCCTAGACAAGTTGTCGGCTGAACAAATATATTTATATTGAATTTATTGATGCCCAGAAGAAGAAGTCGGCCCAGTTAGACTGGCCAGTTCGACCCCAGTTAGATTGGCCAATCCACAATAAATGCAGGGCGCCAGTTTCATTATTTGTCATCTCAGCAGTTGCAGTGAGAGCAATATCTGCGCAGGCAGCAGTAGTTTGGTGTGCAGGTTTTCTGAGAGATCTAGAAAGTGGTGCGCTAGCTTCTAGGTGGGATCATCTGTTCAGTTTAGTTTCTATTCTTTTGCTTGGTGCATTTAGCCTCTCTTGGCTATAGATTGCAACCAGAATTCTCTTCTCGGTCAAGGTCAAGGTGCTCGGAGGGTGGCTTAAAACATGTGGTTGGGTGACGAGGGTATCATCAATGGTTAAACGAGCACAATCCTCTATATTCTAATAGGTTATGGGCCCACACCCCCTTCAATCAGCCTAAAACACTGGAAGGAAACATAACCACTAGGTATTGAGCTCATTGAGGAATTACCGCTAGGGTTACTAGCAGGAGCAACTTCCAAAGAACTGTAGCTAGGGTTACTAGCAGTAGCAGTTGCAGAAACCCTAATTCTCAGATCCGACACCTTGTGATGGAGCATCTTGCTCAAGGAGAAGATATCCAGATGCGTCCTAACTCAGCACACCTATTGAATTTCTCAGAAGAGAGAAAAGACGCAGTTGAAGTTTTGGATCAAGGCATGACCAGTTATCAGTCAACCGAAGACATGTGCGAAACAATCAGTCTCTTACATTACTGAGCACTTACCGGGACAATTGAAGACGATATGTGGATAATCGACAGTGGAGCTTCCAGGCACATGACGAGAGATCAAGCTAGACTCTCAGAACTAAATGAGAGAAAGACATCTTACAAAGTGGAGCTTGGAGACAAAATCACCTACCTCGTCGAAGGATTTGGACAAGCCTCCATCAAATTGGAATCAGGTAATCATGTTTACTTAAGCAATGTTCTATATGTACCTGGTTTAGAAAAGAATCTTGTATCAATATCATGTTTAGAAGACAAAGGAAACATAATAGCCTTCATAGATGAAAAGGTGTTATCATGTCATAAAGATTCCAGCATAGAAGATGCTAGGGTTATTGGAAGACGTGAAGGGAATCTATATAGACTACTAGAACGAAATGAAGAAGCCCTAGTACATGATGAAGTCAACCCTAATGAGCTTTGGCATAGAAGGTACACTCATATCAATTATCAAGCATTACCTTTCCTCAAAAAGATGGTTGAAGGGATACCAGAATTGAAGCCTACACACGAAGGAATTTGCAAGGGATGTGCCCTTGGGAAGAACATTAAGAAACCATTCCCAAGCAGCAACATCAGTTCTAAGGAAACCCTAGATCTAATACACTCAGATGTTTGCGGTCCAATGCCAGCCAAATCTTTAGGAGGATCTCTCTACTACTTAACATTCATAGATGATTATTCAAGGAAGACGTGGTTGTACCTACTGAAGTCAAAAGATGAAGTATTCAGCAAGTTCCAAGAATTCAAGGCAGAAATAGAAAACCTTACGAACAAGAAGATCAAGACATTAAGAACAGATAATGGAGGAGAATACACCTCGAAGGAGTTCGTTGCATTCTGCAAATCAACAGGGATTAGGAGGGAGCTAACTGTTCCTCATAATCCTCAACAAAACGGTGTAGTAGAAAGAAAGAACAGATCTATCGGAGAAACAGTAAAAGCCCTATTGAACGATCAAGATCTATCCATGTTTCTATGGGGAGAAGCAACAATGACAGCCATATACGTGCATAACAGAAGCCCTCATCGCATATTGAAGGACATGACACCAGAAGAAGCATTTTCAGGTAAGAAACCTAACGTAGAAAACTTAAAGAATATTTGGATGTCAAGTTTATTATCATATTCCCAAGGATAAAAGAAATAAACTAGAACCCTCAGGAAAGAAGGGGATATTTGTAGGATATAATGATTCATCCAAAGCCTACAAAATATATATTCCAGATCAACACAAGATAGAAGTAAGCAGAGGCGTAACATTCAATGAAAGAATGGCCTTCAGAAAATCTATTGAAGAAACTATAGAAGAAGAAGAAATTGAAGAACTAAATGAAGAAAACACAGAAGATGAAAATAACGAAAAGGATCAACTTGATCATCCTATGGAGATATGTGAGAACGATGATCCAGATAATATACCAAAGAACAAGAAATGACCAGCTTGGCTTGAAGCCACCTTACAAGACACAAAAAGAATCAAGGTTCCAGAAGGAACATCCAGGAAGACTTAAAGACCGAAAAGATTCTCAAGTTATGCAACATACATGACAAAGATTCTAGATGAAGAACCTACTACATTTGAAGAAGCAGTTAAAAGGGAACAATGGAAAGAAGCTATGGCGGAAGAACATCAGTCCATTATGAGAAATGAAGTATGGGAAATTGTACCCATACCTAAAGAAAAATCAGTTGTAACTTCAAAATGGGTATACAATATTAAACATGCAACATACGGAAGCGTGGATAAATATAAGGGAAGATTCGTGGCTAGAGGGTTCTCCCAGAAGGAGGGAGAAGACTATGACGAAACCTTTGCTCCGGTGGCAAGGTATACTTCCATCATAACTATCATATCTCTTGTCGCTTCCATGGGATGGAATCTACACCAGATGGATGTAAATACAACCTTTCTCAACGGAGCTATCAAAGAAGAAGTATATATTGAACAACCTCAAGGATTCGAGGTACACTCCAGAGACACTCATGTTTGCAGACTGAAGAAAGCTCTATATGGACTCAAGCAAGCTCCAAGAGATTGGTATGCCAGGATGGACAGTTATCTAACCAGACTTGGTTTTTCCAAGAGTCATGCAGATCCAAACCTTTACTACAAAGTCGTGGACAATGCACCTGTAATTCTACTGTTATATGTTGATGATCTATTCATAACAGGTGAAGAATCTCTAATCATTCAGTGCAAGAAGGATTTAGCCTCTGAATTTGATATGAAAGATCTAGGTCTCATGCACTATTACTTGGGACTAGAAGTATGGCAGAAGTGTGGTGAAGTATTCCTTGGACAAGGAAAATATGCAATAAAGATCCTTCAGAAGTTTGGAATGATGGACTATAAGTCCATGGACACTCCTATGAATGCAGATATAAGAAAAGTGAAAGTCCCAGATTCCGATCCAGTAGACCCATCTTTATACCGACAACTAATTGGATCATTGATGTATTTGGTAAATACTCGACCAGATATTTGCTTTGCTGTAAATACATTAAGTCAGTTCCAGGTGGAACCGAGACAAGAGCATTGGATAGCTGCAAAGCATGTCTTAAG
>ML833793.1:32301-48719 GCA_009831015.1 Picea engelmannii
TTCAACCATTGGGTTCCATTGATGTCATGTTGCCCCTTGCATCCACATAGACATAATCATCCCATGCTCAATCTGAGGCCGACAAATCCACCAAGTTTATTGAAGGGATTCAACACATCTGGTAACATGTCCATGATATTTTACAGAAATCCAATGCTAACTACAAACAATGCCATGACCAACACCAGGTGGGAGACAAGGTCTGGTTGCATTTGCAAAAAGAGCGCCTTATTGGACCCCATCAGAAGCTTTGTACACTTCGCTATGGATCTTACACCATCACCAAAGCTGTAGGTGATAATAATTTTGACCTAGTATTCCCCGCTTCCTTGGTCCGCACCCAGTGTTCAATGTGGACCTCCTTCGACCATACTTCCCATCATTATTGGACACATCAAAGATCACAGAGTAGTTGACATCGACATAGCTCAACCTTGACTGCATGGAATAGGTAGGCATTGATCAGATTAGGGACACTCAGATTAAAGGCACTTGCCAACAGAGAATCCAACTTTATCGAGTTGTCAGAGCAGGGTAGCTCCTGCACCATGGCAAGTGGCTCACCCGGGGCCAAGTTTAGTAGAAGTTTCCCCATATGATTGGGGCACTCAACTTAATGGATACCATTGATTCCTAAGGGGGGAGGAGTGATCCAGGTGGGTATCGATGGAAACCCACCTATTCTACTGACTCAAAGACTAGTTTCCATGTTGGTAGTTTTTTTTTATAGTTTTTCCAGTCCCAAACTTCTGGGGTCGTTTTGAGGCCCTAAACGATGTTTTTTGGGATTGACAACTCCTAGTATATAAATGGAGGTGGATTCTAGGTCGAATGGAATATGTACTCCTCAACTATACCTTTCCAATGGTGTGTTGAGTGCCCCAAATAGATATCGTATGCAAAAGTTATACCCTCGGGAAGTTGACGTATCAACTACCCCCATCGGGGCCCACAAACCTTTTGGCGTTTCATCTCCCGAGGTTAGGATTTTGGATGTTTAGGGTTTTATCATTTATGTTTTATGTTAAAAATTCCTTTGGAGCCTCATTGTATTCATCTTCTTGCGAATGAGCGTAGTCGTCACATCTCTTCTCAGATATAAGCTACCACCATTCGAGCAAGTTTGTTTCAGTCAACATTTTTATAGTTTCAACAAGTTCTCTTTATTAATAGAAGTCAAGTTTTATGTATCTCTGTGTGTTGCTTTGCTATGCATTTGTATTTCATTTCATTCCATTTATAAATCCGAATCAATATGTCAGTGAGAAAAGAAGCAATTCATTGTTGATATGTCGACAAGAAAGGAGGATTTTTGTTGATACACCGACGAAAAAGAAGTGATTTGATCGTCGATAAGAAGGAATCTTATCGGCAAGGAAAAGACATTCTTCCTTGATATATCGACGGTGAAAAGACATCTCGATGCCGATACATCAACGGGAAATGTTCTTTTAACGTCGAGACATCGACAAAAAATGATCTTTTGGCGTCGATATGTCGGCAGAAAGGATAGATCTTGATCGTCGATAAAGGAGGAAGAGAGAAAGAAGGGAAATAAAAGAAAAGAAAGAAGAGAAGAAGAGGAGGAGAGAAAGAAAAGAAAAGAAGGAAGAGAGAAAGAGAGAAGAGAAGAAAAGAGAAGGAGGAAAAGGGAAGCATAAAACTGGAAATTTACAAAAAAAAAAGAAGTTTGGAGCCCAAAACTTGTTTTGGGAATAATAGGAACATTTCAACTCAATTTTGGATGAAATTTTAGGTGATTTTTCTCAACGACAAGTGTTACAAGAATGCTAGTGAGGGCCATCAACTGATTTTGCTTTCATTTTTCAAAAAACCTGAAATATTGACTTTTGAAGGTGTGGGTCATGCTCGGTAACCGAGGCCCATATAAGGGTGAATTTTTTACATATAGATAAAAAAGCAGGCATGGATATACCCATTTGAGCCTATAGCAAAATTCAAAGGGTTATGGAGTGGAGATTCCAAAATAGAGCAAAATCCATTATTTTTCAGGCGTGTTAAGGGGATTTTTGAAATATTTAGAGGAAGAAAAGGGACCCCATATCACATGTCCAGAAAATTTTATTTACTCTACTTTTTATCTACTCATCAATCTAGGCAACTTTCTCTTGAGGAGATTTTTTCCAATTCTGCTTCATTTGGTAGATAGCCATTTTTGGCCAAAAATTCTAAGTTTGGAGGAAATACAAAAGGGACAAATTGGAAAATTTAGATTGATGCAGAAGACGGAAGGAGTGTTAGGTCCTAAATCAGAGAGTTGTTGTGTACTCAAAATCATGAATACTATCAATCCCTGATATATAAGTTTTCCTGGTTCTCGTGATATTTCCTTCTACAATAGGCATAAGTCAATCCTTGAGATTTTTGGTACTATTAAAATAGGTGCAAAAATGAGGAAAATTGTTGAATTTAGAATGCCATAACTCTCAACTTAGAAATCAGATTGAGGCATGGGTATAGCCATAGAAAATATAATTCAGAAGGGAATATGTTTGAGAGTTCCGATTTTTTTATTTTTTAGCAATGTTCCTTGGAAAAATCCAAGAAAAAGGGGTTTGTAGCTTAAATCATTACAATTGTATAATATGCTTAACTCTAACAAATAATTGTTGCATGCACATTCCTTGCAGACTTAGAGGTATGAGCCACATATCTGGTCACTATATGGGGACTAGAGATATGGATTATGTTCAAAGTTCTTATAGCCATGAGGAGGAGGTCATAGGTTTACATGTCAGCATGGGAAATGCAAAGATCGAGTCGAATGGGCATAGAAGTAGGGTGGAGCTGGTAGAGCTGGTTGAGACTACGAGAAGCTCGTAGAAGGAACTGCATAGTTATAGAGAAGATAATGAAAGAATGATGAACGATCATGAAGAGATACTATAGAGTTTGAATATGATGCAAAAGCAAGTCGATAAAGATTATGACACAAAGCAAGCATCCAATGCAAGGAAAACAACAACATCCAAGTCTCATGACCATGGGGGTTCTAGGAAGTCAAGGAGTGTTAGTAGACATCATTGTCACTCTCCAGGACACTCCAATAAAATGGAACATGCACATTCAAGTTCAGAGAGAAACCCTAGTGTGTCCCCTGCCAAAAATAAGAGAAGGAGGCCCGAGTCAAATATTTTGCAATGAGAGCTTAGGAAAATAAAGCCACCATCATTTGATGGAGAGAATAAGATGGGAGAAGATGTTGAATGTTGGGTATTGGGAATGAGAAAATATCTCCAGTTGCATGATTATCCATCACATGTAGAAGCCATGATTGCAGTCTACAATCTTCAAGGAAAAACATCTATATGGTGGGATCAACTCAAGCAAGTCAAGCACATTGATGAAAAGAGAATTTCACGGAATCAATTCAAGAGATATTTCCAACAGTAGTACTTGTTAGAGAATTATTATGAGAAGAAGATGAAAGATTTCTTTGAACTCAAGTTGGGGAACATGACAATGGATGAATATGAAAAGAGGTTCTTTGAGTTGCTGAAATATGTGGGCTTCATAAAGGATGAGAAAGTCAAAATCCAAATGTTTCTAAGTGGGTTACCCTACTTCTACATTGACACACACTACAAGGAGAACAACTTCTAGCAGGTGTTTTTACGAAACCTCCCTGAAAATTTGATCCCTTAGCTGTTTATAGCAGAGACAGGTGAACAAAGTTTTTTTTGCCAGTGCGCCTTTAAGGTACATATGCATCGATGTGCACCTAAAACATACTAGACACAAGTGCTTAAATGTTCAAACACATAGTCGTTGTTCATAGTGGAGGTTGTTATCAGAGGTGGGCGACCGAAGGTTTTTGCAAAGATTTTTTTTCACGTGCCTTTATGGTACATCGGTGCACAACTAAAACATAATGCACTAGTGCTTAGATGTTCAAACACACCATCATAAGTTATAACAAAAATCAAACACCGATCAAAGCACATTGGTGCCATTGAATCTTATGAACCAATGCGTATAATTGTCCTCTTACGCAATACGGTAGGGTAAATAAAAAAAAATCCCAAACCAATTTTCATTGTGACACCTCATCCCATGCTTCCAAAATCTCAAGCATGCTCACTCTATTTTCAAAGATGACCTATTTTCGATGCTCCTCTGCGAGTTGGATAGCTCTACTGGTAGATTCCACACATTTCCAAATTTTGGAAATTACCACAAATTTTCATTTCCTCTCAACGGTGGAACCATGCCTCCTCAGACATAAGAGACCCGGTAATTTGTTTATTACCTTCCCATTTTCATTTTCATCAGATTAAAATTTGAAATTAGCTTGAAATTTGGGACTTTTTTCATTTTTTTCGACTCCGCATGGTGCACCTATACGAACTAGCTTGACCTGGTGTGGTGCATCATATGATAACTTCACAATAAGCACCACAACTGGTGCGTTGTTTTAAATTCCCTACACCTGATGCATTATAAAAGACATCGCCCGCTAAACAACATGCTCATTCTTTTCAAACACAAAATCACTAGTGCATTCCATTTAACCAAGCACATCGCTCAGTTTATGACTCATAAAATTTAACTCAACAATGCAACCAATTTAAACAAATGCATTGGTGTTATTAACATAACCACACTAGGAAAAATATTGATCGATTTGGTATAGCAGGGTGTTTCCATTGATGCCACGTAACTAGTGCTCTACGCTTTACAAAGCACCACTAAAAAAAAAAATGGTGTTTCAATAACATAGTAGCACTGGAGCATTCATAGTAACACATCACACTGCTTACTTTGCAATAAATCAATATAACCGAGTGGTACCCATAATTCCAACAACAACACCGGTGTGTTATACTAGACGATGCATATCTAAACACCGTGCTGGTGCTATGGAAACTATATCACATCGGTGTGTTCGGTTAGCGAAAGCGCACAACTGAGTTTACATTCCATAAAAATTGGCGTGACAGTGCGTTTATGTTATCCAAATGCACCGGTGCTATTAAAATAACCCAATTGGGAAAATATTGAACGACGTGGCATAATGGGGCGTCAGGGTGGATGGCTCGTTATTGGTTCTCTCGACAACATAACACATCGTTAAACAAAACGTCGATGCTCCAATAACGTGGTAGCACTGGTGCATTTATGTTAACACATCACATCGTGTAAGTTGCAATAAAACAGTTTAACCAATTAGTGCGCCTAGGTCCAAACAACGCACCAGTGTTGTAAAGAGCACATCACCAACCCAAATTTTCACGAATTATCAGCGCAGTGCGTCTCATGGTAAGTATCGCTAAGATCCTAGGCAATGCCTCAATTGAGATAAACACACTTATGCATTCTATTAATGGAACGCACCACCTAGTTTTTTATACAAAATTTTGCTTGGCGATGTATCAAATAAATACAACGCACTGGTGTTGTGTACTACAAGACAATGAGCAAAATACATAATAATTTTCCATATCAGTTCATTTTATGGGACGCCCCATTACTGATGCATTATAAGAAAAGCACATTGGTAATAACACATACAAAGCTAAAATGGAGCGTCGATGCATTAAATTCATCAAAACGCACCAGTGTGGTTAACTGAGTTGCACAAGGAGAAACATTTTAAACATTATCATTGTGGTGCATCTTTTAAAATGCGCCCATTACCGATGCGTCATAAAATACAATTTCCGTTAAAAAACATCTGGTGCTCCAAGGAACATAAAGTACCAGTTATTTTCATATAACAAAGCACACCACTTGGTTTAAAAAATTATATTAAAGCGGTGCGTTTCGTAGAACCAACCGCACCGAGTTACACAATTCATATGTGAAATGGCATCACAGGTCATTTTGTATGACAATCCTTAACCGGTGCGCCATATAACACAACACACCACTATAGATATCAATGCTCGACTTACAATGAGGCATCGATGCATTAAAATTAACACATCGTTGTTTGGTGCCTTATGTCTGATACAAAGCACCGTGAGTGGTGTGTATTACATTATTAATAACACCGATTACTTTTTCAAATTTTGTTTGCAAACATAAACTAATTTTAGTGTTTGATAAATAAAATCTAGTTACATATGTTTGTGTTATATATATATATATATATATATGTGTGTGCTTAAAAATAATTTTGTAAGAATCAGATACGATTAAGACGTCGAGCACAGTTGCAATGAGAAGAAAAAAATATTAATTCACAAACTACATATGCAAATCTCCATAGTTAAATTTTGTAGAGGTTTTGCTTTGGAGAGGCAAAAATAGAGGTCACTCTTCGGTGCCTCTCATAATTTAGCGCATGGACTCGATCCTCTGCCACTTCCTCAGTGGTCTGCTTTGCATCTCCTCCTCTGCGGGCTGCTCAAATTTCTCCAAGACACCGTCCTCGTCATTCTTGTAGCCATAATATGAACTAGCATCAAATCTCTTGTAAATCACATACCTACACCTCTTCTTCTTTTCCTCAAGGGAGCTTATCGAATAAATATTTGAGGATGGGGAGAAATTTTGTAGCCCCAAAGTATCTGTAATCGGGGCCCTTACTAGTGGAATCCAACACATCAACTTTGTTCTCTTCCAAGTATGTCATCTTGGCCCCTATTTTGGCATAATTAGCACTGTCAAGCTCTACGATCAAAGCTTCCCATTGCCCCTTTTCCCCATTCAACAAGAAAGGACCTAGGTGGGTGTCTTAATTATAACACCATGTCAACCTCAAGAATGAGGTAATATCCATATTATATATTTAATATTAGTTAAGAAGAACATTAAGACAACAACTGATGATCCATAAGCTTCGTTAGCATGTCTTATCGCTAAATACTAAGCATTTATTTGGCCCTCGGCCTGATCCTTCATGAGATCCTCACCCATGTACATAATAAGAATCTCATGCTTCTTCTTCTCCACAGCCATGCACTCAATCGCTTTCTCACCCAGAAGGGGAACATGGACAACAAAATCTCGCTCTATCTGTTGTTGGTTTACCTTGTCATGCTCTCCCATTTCTTCCGCCACATCCTTATATACCTCGAATAGGACCGACTTAATGGAAAATACCTCCTCACCATTGATCATCAACCCGACCTCCCTCTAGATAGACTCAATCTTTTGCCACTCCCTCTGTGCATTGGCCCACATCTCCTTCTCTGTAGGTTGCTCAACTTTCTCTAAGATATCGTTCTCGTCATCCCTGTCGCCATAATAATTGGCGTCAATTCGCTTGTAAATCACATACCTAGACCTTTTATTCTTCGCCTCGGGGGGCTTATTGATTAACATTTTGACGTTGGGGAGGAATTTCACAGCCCCACTTGTACAATTAGTTGCTGGAAGATTGTAACATGGCATCTTCCAGCAATCAATTGTACAAGTGCGACTAGAAAATCCCTCCCTAGAGTCAAATAGCTATTCGATAAGCCTATTGATTTTCAGAATGGTCACAATCCCCAAAGCAACCTCACAAGGATAAAATCACCCAACGTTTTTATAGAAGTGGTACTCCTCTGTAATTGTCCAAAAAATGTAGTTTGATGTTCTTGGATTGGACTGCCAAATGGGAGAATGCTAGATAAAAAACCCCAAATATTTACTGCTTTAATTTGTATATGAAATGGTTCTTGATAACCAGATTGCTCTTTGAATACAACATTTGCTTGGAAATGGACCAAGTATTCAGTTTACAAAAATATAATGAAGGGCTTCAAAATCAAAATAATTATGTGTTCATCTTCATTATTACAACCCTTTGAGATACGTGCAAACATAAGATGCAACTGTATCTTCTCACAAGAAAAAGAATGAAATGGTGTTGATCATTTAAGAGAACTTTAAATGCGTATGTTATCCAATCTAAGGAACTAAGCCCTCATTTTTTGGCAAAAAATGTTGATTGTGTCAATTACATAGTTAATTGTACTCCCAGTAAGGATTTAAAATTAACACAAGAAGCATGGAATAATGATAAACCATATGTAATCCATTTCGGTGTGTTTAGCAGTGAACGATGGGCACATATTCCTAATGAAAAGAGGAAATCCTTACAACCTAAAAGTGAGAAGTGCATTTTTTTGGTTATTTAGAGGATGTAAAATGTTATCAACTTCTAGTCCCCAATACTAACAAAAGTCATTATTAGGAGAGATGTTAAGGTTGATTAAGGTATTTCAACCTATGTCTCTTATTCAATGTACATTCCATCTTCAACACATATGCCATTTTTGGCTTGTGAGCGATCTTCGATGCATGTACTGTCACTTTTTTACTTCTTCTTCTTTGTCTTCTTCTATTGCTTCTACTTTGGATCATTGTTCCTCTTTGAATGATGATAGTAAGGATGAAAACCCAACTCTTCCATCTCCACCACCTATTGATGAGTTTATTGAACCTGAACTTGCACCAACGCCTAAAACCCCTCGATGGGGTTCATACAACAATGAAAGTAGCGGGTGATCTAGTCGATGGATCCTTTAGATAGAAGTCACACACATTCATAGTTCCAATGATACTCTTATCTTTTGGATCAAGTTTCAGAGACTTGGGATCCAAAAACATTTCAATAAGCCTCTGGGAAACTAGTTGAATGGGATGCATCAATAATGAGAAATTTGGTTTCTTAATGGAAAATGATACTTGGGATCTAATCATTTTCTAAAAGGAAGAAAACTTGTTAGTTGTAAATAGGTTTACAAGACTAAGTATGCAACAAATGGTAGTGTTAATAGAGACAAGACCCTGTGAATCGCCAAATAATTTTCATAGGTAAAATGAATTGACTACAGTGAAACCTTTGCCCCTATTGCTAAAATGAATTACACTCATCTTGTTCGCTCTTGCAACATCATATCAATGGGAGGTCTATCAAGTGGATGTCAATTTTGTATTTTTTCATGGTGATTTGCAAGAAGAAATTTATATGGAACAACATCTCGAGTTTGTTAAGAATGACACTAGTGGTGTCCACAACCTCAAGAGATCCTTCTATGGCCTCAAACAAGCTCCCTTTACTCAATATGAAAAAATGGATCAATTCCTTCTTAACTTACATGTTTTTAGATGTGACGAATGTCTATACCAAGAGAGTAGGTGACAATATTCTCATACTTGTACATTATGTTGATGTCCTTATACTCTCTAGTACAGACCCCAAACTTAGGATCCTTGAATTATTTTTTGGTCTCCAAATTTTGCAAACCAAGGAAGGAATTATTTTCCCAACCTAAATATGTAGAGTGGCCTTCATCGTTTTCACATGGATGATTGTAAGCCAACCCCATCTCCCTTCTAGTCTAGAGTTAAACTCACTTCCCCTTGCACCTCACCCAAAGTGGATGCCACTTTGCATAAATCATTAATTAATAACGGTTTGTATTGAAGTCATACTCGTAGTGACATTTCCTTTGATGTTGGTATCATTGCACAATATTGTTAGATTAATGTTAACTCACCTAAAGAGTAATTAAGTTTACTTTGATTTGGTCATTATTGGGTTTATTCGTATATAGTTTATAAGTCCATGGTATTGGGTGACCTATAATATTTACACATTGATGTGATGAAGCCATAAATATATATCTTTGTAATTGGTTTTCCATAATAAAAGGTTTCCAAGGTAAAAATCAATATTTTTTCTTTGTAATGTAATTGTTTTATGTTTTTGGTGCTTCTCTCATGTTGTTCAATTTTATATATGGAAGTTTACACATTAGAGTCGGGTAAGCTTTGGACTCTCTAATGAGAGTAGAGTTTTCTCAAGTAGTTTGACGATGGATTCTCTTTGGGTTGCATGGGAAGCCAAACCATGGGAGAGGTTGCATTCTACACGGTGTATGGGATAGATTTCATGGATTATATAGAGAAATGTAGAGATCTATGTGAGTTGCCAAGCGATCTTAGGAGGAGTACTCTTGTCAAAGGTGATCAATCTGGTTGAGAAGCTAAGCGATCCATGTAAGATCCTTGCAAGCAATATGTTCGGGGAAGAAATTCAATGGGATTGTTGCTTGTGATCCAGTGGAAACACGTGTGGAGTATTTCTAGAGTGAAAGTCTTGGAGAGTGCTTGGAATTAAAGCCAATACCAAATATACTAAAATGTGTATCTCATAGAATTAGGTTGAACATGGCGAAGAGAACATTGTTGATATTCTAGGACATCTTGAGGAAAAATGTTATGGCAGGTCCGAAGATCAAAGTACCTCGGTCCTAGTGAACACAGAGCTGTAGAGGGAGGGAGCGACATTGGAGGAGCAGCGAGCGATGATGTGCGAATGCATGGAGGGAATCCCAAGGGAGAGGAAGAACTCGATGGTGATAAAAGCGTTGATGCTGGTAATAATAATGGTTGGAAGCCTTTGTGTTGGTTATTTAATACAGAAGAACCATTGGAAGAAATGCAGTGTGAATCCTGACGTTGCATTATTGAAGAGGAGTGGTGCGTGGTGATAACCAACTAGTTAACAAGCGTGCGTAGCAAATCCTGGATTTTCTTGTATTAGGGTTTATATCCAATGGATGCATGTTGCTACCGTAGCTTGAGTGATTATATCTGGTGTATTTTTATGGCTTGATGTATGGTGGTTGGTCGATGAAGTGCGTGCAGGAGCGCACCTAATATTGTCCATGAGTGAACTGCTTCCTATAGTGAGAGGTGGTGCATGGCCACAAAATGCACTAATGGTAACAATTTGTTTTTCTTTTCGGGCTATTGTATGGTGTAAAGTGATAACTGCACTTTAAGAAAAAACAAACCAAATAGAACCAAATAGTTTTGAGTTGGATGCCATCCTTTTACCATTACTTTTGTACAGAAAAACATTTTTGTAAACAGTGTGTTATCGCACAAATTTGTAAACGGAGTGTTATCACGCAAATTGTAGGTTGGAAAAAGCCCATCCGAATCTACAAGATGGCAAGAACTATGGGAGAGTCTATCCACTGTCACCTTAGATAAACCCCCTCCTCGCTTTAGTGAAGGAGAAATCCTACACAAGGGGGGAATCACGGATGACCCTAGGGGGAAATGAGATGGAAAGTGAAGTTATGGAAGATGATGCCCCTATAGGTCAAACTACTAAGTGGAATGTGGCTTAGGAACGAGTCTTGGATATAGTCAATGGTTTCCAAGTGCTTGAGTACTTGCGGAAGATAGTTGTACTTTCTCGAGACACAAGAGAAGACAAGTATACAAGCCAAAATATCCAATGGACAAGCAAGTGAACCTTGTTGTCCTATATAGCAGGAGTAAACAATGATATAAATCAGAAAGTAAATGATAATCAAAGTTGCTAAATAATTCACTAAAAATCTAGCTAAAGATGCAAGAGATAAGCTAGCAATGACTAGTATAACTCAAGTGAGATAAGACAACACTAGCAACAATATAGGGTTGTTAAAAGATGTTATTGCAGAGATATTATGACATCATTATGGATGTAGAAAAATATTGCTACAGAAGAAAATTCTAACCACCAAAAATTACAAGTAAACCACTCAAAAGACGCACAATGTCAAGTAGATTATTATGGAAGCTTTCTATCAAATTTTGACGGTTGAAAAGAGAGCAAAAGAAAAGTCTGAGAGCAATTTGTTGCAGCCCTAATGGTTGTATCTTTAATGTTATAACATAAATAAGATATCATTGGCTAAAGAGGACACCCTAGTGGCTCAGGCAAGCTAGTACACCATAGAATTGATTCCACTTCGAGCAATTTGAAAATCTCATAAAATCACGTTACCCAATGCAAGCAATTTATTTATCCAATGCAACTTTCAGATTAGTGCTTTTAATATATTGGGTAAATGGAGTCTTGGATGTGAGAGTTAGACCCACAATATCCCTAAGGGTGTAAGTCGTTTTACTCTATAGGGAAGACAAATCAAACTAAGGTAAATCTAGGAGGGTGTGCACCCTTCTACTCTTCCTAACAACCTTGCCAAAAATGATTTATCAACCAACAAATGAGATGAAATTTGGTGGAGGGTGTATGCACTTATACTCCTCCTAGGGCTTCAAACAAGAATAACATGGAACAAGAAGAAAATACCAATTATTGCAAAAATCTCCTTACCAATTCCACAAGATGCAAGATCAAACCCTAGTTTACCAAACCATATCCATCCATAAGCAAGAGAAAAAGTCTCCAAGAGGTGCAAACCACCTTAGCTCCACAATATACCAAGAGAAATCACCAAAACACATTTGCACAAGAGAGAGTATCCAAATTGCCCAAAGAGGGCATAAATTTCATCCAAGTATTCTTCTCACAATGGAAGAGTTATGTTTCAAAATGAAATGATATTGTCCTCTATTTATACAAGATCCTAAAATGATTATTTTCCACAAAATAAGGGAGACATTTCCCTTTATTTTTCCTCTTTACAAAATTTAAATTTAACTTGCACATAAGAAAACCCTAAAACATGATGTCATCCCCTTGAGGGGTGACGTTTTGGCACATGTAGGAAGTCATCGGGGTTGGAGAAGGTAGCACTAGGCCTCCAAAGGCCACGTGTCTTCAAATCAAGAGTCTCCTCCTCACTACAAGGGGTCTTCCTTCAAAATGTGCCAAATGTCCATCTTCACCACCAAAACCCTAGCCCTAGGGTGACGTCAAGCCCTCCAAATGTGATGTTTTGGCCTCCAAAAAAAAATCATTGGGTTTGGAGGGGCTAGGTGAGGTCCTCCATGGTGTCTTCTTTTGCCTCCAAAGGAAACGTTCATCTTCCTTCTTTCCCCTAGGTGTGGGTCATGGCATCCAACCTATGGGCTTCTTGCCCCAATGAAGGCCCAAGCTGGGCTTGTTCCTCCAAAACGTCCATAAACAAGGTCCTGCAAAGACAAACAAGTGTGCCCTCCAAGGATCTCAAGTCAAAGCATCATTGCAAGTAAAATCATATTTAATATAAGATACATATAAGCATGCACATCAAAAACTACCTCATCAAATTAAACAAGTGCTCAAAGATCCTATGTAATTTGCCAAGTTTAGGTATGGGAGGGTTGACATAGTGACCTATTGGGTGAATCATTCCTCAATTCAAGGAGTGTTTCCCAGGTGGACCCATCTCTAATCCACGTGGAGAAGATGAAGTGGATGGGGGCAAGACTTTTGGGAATGGGGTTCATGACATACAAGGGATCGTAGTGTCTCGTTTATGGGTGTCTTTGTAGAGGGTGTGTTTCACCTTCATTTTCAATGCATCCTTTTTCCAAACCCATTTATTGTCATTAATTAATTAAAGTCCAAAACAATTGGGTACTATAATACATGGAAAGAAAATAGTACCACAAAGTCACTTGAAGCTAGAGGTACATAGAGTGCCATGTGCATGTAAAGAAAGGGACTCTGCACGAGTGTACACACCTCAACAAGTGCGACATCTATATAATGTGGTTTTGCTTTTGCAGGTCTTTGATTTTTTTAGGAGAAACATTTCATTATTCTCAAGACCTCTTTGGGCGAGCATCTGGAAGGTTATGATTTGGTTTTTATCTTTTTCCAGCTACATTCCCCATTCCCCTCTGGGATTTCAGCCCCTTCTTCCCATGAAATGAGGGACATCCCCTTCTTGGGTCAGTACACCTAAAAATCCCAAAAGATAAGGAGGCAAGGGGATGAAGTGTGAAAAATGGTAAGTATGATATGAAATGGCACAATGGCTTGTCAAAGATACCTCCCAATAGCAAACCCATCCCTAAGGGTGACCCCTTACTAGGGTGCAATGTCAACCACCAAGGTGAAACAGGGAAAAGAGCATAATTTCCAAGCAGATGTTACATAATCAAAATTAGCTTTAAATGCAACATACTCAAATGCCTCAAATATTAAAATGACACTCACCACAATACCTAACTTGTACCTCTTGGAGCAAGACTCATCGTCTTCTAGAAACAAGTTGATGTGGTGGATGTCATTGTCATGATCTGGGATGCATGGTGGTGAAGTGATTCCATGTTTGTGCATGTGGATGTTGTCAGCCATATGTTTCTCGGTACTCCATGTCTGCAACATGAGGACCTCAAGACATCATCTCCTTAGCTAACCCTCAGAAATGGGGATAACACAGTGCAATGGTGAGTGAGGTTGATTCACGTGCAAATAGTGCACAAATTCAAACAATGGGCAATGTGAAAACGGATTGTGAGGATTGTAAGTCGAGGATCGGTTGCAACACACAGGTCAACAAAAATGGAAGACATGAGAAATCACATGTAAATGGGCATACTGCTGTAAAACCTTATTTCATATACATATTCTTGGTTTGATAATTCATTAGTGTGAAGTTTAGAGATAGTCATGTTGTAATTATATTCCTGATTAATAAATTTTGGAGGGTTATGTGTTTATCCCAAGTCAATTTTAAAGGGAAGAATGTTAGGTTAATGTTAAATCAATGATAATTAAGTAAACCTTGATTTAGTCTTTAATAAGTTTATTGTAGGTAGTTTATGGACCCATGGTATTTGATGTGACGAAGCCTATTTAAAAACTTAGTGTTATCCATTGTTAGATGCCTTAAGTGGTTGGTGTTGGTCAGGTGGGCCATGGTTGACATAGATATGGTTGACACAGATTGAGTAAGGGATTAATTAAGATATATCCTTGTAGTTAGTTCTCCCAATAAAGGGTTTCCAAGGTAAAATCCTAGTGTTTTGATCTTTGTCATGTAATTTCTTTATGTTTTGTATGCTTCTCTCATGGTGATGGATTTTACAAATATATGAATGAACCTCGCGAAAACCATTAGAAAGCAACAAAGAGAATACTTTGATATATTCAAGGTACAATTAAGTTTAATATTCAGTAGAGTTCAAGGGGATATCCTATGTTGGTTGGTTTTACAGAGTCCCACTCAGGGACCCTACTAATATAAAGTCTGCTACGATATATGTTTTCAACCTTCATCCCAGATGTATCACTTGGGCTTGCAAGAAACAAAATGCCCTTACTCTTTCTTTAGAGAAAACATAATATCAAGTGGTGAACCACTCTATGGTGCGATAGTTGGGGTGGCATTCAACTCGCCAATAAACCAATTCAACATTAGCATACTGAACAAATTGAATTACACATGCATGTTGTTTAGAAACTTCTTTATGGTCGGATCCTTGAAAAGCTCTATTGCCACACACATGATCAAGTTGTTGAGATTTTCATGAAACCCTTGACAAAAACCAAGTTTTTAAAGCTTCAATCTATGTTAAGAGTTCATGAAGTGATCATTAAGTGGAGACGAGGTTTAATGCATCCTTCAATCCTATCCCAAGTTGTTCTTAAGACATGATGCTAAGATATTTTGACACTAGAGAGATAGCTTAAGATTGAACTTAGTTTAATGTTCATTTAGGTGAAAAGTGTTTTTATTATGTTCTTTTAGTGCACTTTTGTACTTTATTAATATGACCATCATGATCATATCATATACATGAATGATCTAGCAATTCAACATCTATTCAATATTAACAACACTTTATTCATGATTTAACAACCAATTGGTCCATGATCTCTATTTAAAGAGCATGGAAGATCATTTGTTGATGATCGATCTAACAATTCAACATCTCTTCAATATTAACAACACTTGATTCATGATTTAACAACCAATTGGTCAATGATCTCTATTTAAAGAGCATGGAAGATCATGTGTTGATGATCGATGTGAGAGATGTGCATGCAAATTTATTGTTATTTGCATTAATAAGTTGTCTTTAATGTCATGTAATGTTTCTCTTTTTTAGGGTTTTAACCACATAAACCCTACTATCCTAATTTGTGTGAGTGAATGACTTAGGTGTTCAACATGTGTGAAAATACCATAATTTTTAATGTTCTTTATACAATATGGTGTCTCAATGATCCATCTCATCATTTGCTCTAATAAATTGATATATGCCCCTATACTGAGTATGTTTTCAGATATTCATTCTTAAAAATCATATATATCTACACATACGATATGTTAAGAGTTCACGGGGTACAAGGTTTGTGTCCTTCCTTCTATTTTGTTACTTTTTTCAATCCTTCAAGCCTATCCTAAGTTGTTCTTAACGAGAGATGTTAAAATATTTTGACACTAGGGAGCTAGTTTAAGTTTGAACTTAGTCTAATGTGTTTTTTTAAGTAAAGTGTGTTTTTATTATGTTTCTTTAGTGCACTTTTGTTCTTTATTAATGTGACCATTGTGGTCATGTCATATACATAAGTGATCTAGTTGTTCAACATCACCTCAATATTAACAACACTTAATTTATGACTAACCCTTGATTGGTCCATGATCTCTACTTAAAGTGCATGGAGGATCATTTGTTGATGATTGATGTGAGAGATGTGAAGGTAAATTATTTTATCTACGTTAATAAATTGTCTTTAATTCCATGTAATGTCTCCCTCTTTGAGAGTTTTAACCACG
>ML833794.1:44876-56299 GCA_009831015.1 Picea engelmannii
TCGTGTTCCATCATTCGTGTTCCAGCATTCGTGTTCCAGCATTCTTGTGCGTGTTGACATCCTTGACTGCTCCATAACCGATTGCCATCAATGACAACCTTAACCATCTGCGCCAGTCTTCTGTTATAGCCATATCTCCAACATATTTATATTTTTAAATTGGTTTCTAATAAAAATTAAACTTGAAAAATGTAGAATTAAATAAATACATTTTTTTTTAGCAAATGGGGCAAAATGAATTGCAAATTAACGATAGAATTGATTAGGCATATTGCAAAACATCTTTTTTATTATTCATTCCTAAAATTAGTCCAAATCATCCCTATTTTCTGATCCTCGTGATCGCACGAAGGAGAGCATACTTATTCTAGGTGAAAGAAAAACTGAAAATGAAAACCTACCTACTCTATACTAATTAGAATTTAAAAATCAGTTATGTATAGTCAAATATCCAATGTAGCCACTCACGTAGCAGTAACAACAATATGTTTAGTGGCAAATTTTCGAATGAAAAATGGAAATTTACAAGAATAAATGAATTTTGTTGTTGTAACGGCAAACTAACTAAATAAAAATAAAAAACGAAATTTATCTAAATGAGTACTTACCTGGAACCATTACTCGATATAGCTTTCATAGGTGTGTTTTCCCTCCTTCAGATCGTGCTGCAGCTCCTCATTGTCCTCTTGTATCTCTTGCTCGCATAATTGTTCTTCATTAAATGTGCAGGATCCCTCGAATATTGATTCCTCGTTCACTGTTGGAGGAGTAATTAAGCTTGTGGTTGATGTCAATATCTCCTCTTCGTGAGAAGAGGAGATCCTGACTTTTGCAAGGATTTGAGTGAGTTGTTCCAAGCTTAAACTCATAGTTAAATCATATTGAAAAATGGATGCTTACATCACCCAAGTCGAAATGAAAAACTTAAATAAAATAAATTTTGTTGAAACACACAAAAACCTCTTCATAGTTGCAGAAATTGAAATTGCAGAAATTGAAATTGCAGAAATTGAAATTACGGAAATTGAAATTACTAGAATTGAAATTTACACTACCATGCTTGCCGAAATTGAAACACACTCTACATGCTTTGTCCCAAATGAGGCTGAGCGCGTTTAGGTGCCTCGACCGATGCATAGGCTCTTCCCCTTGTCTCACCGCCCCGCCACCTCAAAGTTAGGAACATGTTGGTAAGGAGAACATGAGGATTCTGCACTCAAGTAGTTGTTATGACCCCTTACCAACACATGTAGACACACTTACAGGAAAATTGAAACTAAACTTCAATCCCTTTGCGCTTCCCCGGCAACGGCGCCAAAATGTTAGGTGAAAATATTGTCGTTTAATTCCATTGTAGTACTTTCCCAACTATTTAATTTGTCAATCCAAGGTTCATAGGCTTACAAAGCACACGCACTATATATGCAAGACTGAAGTAGAAGTAATCTAATCTAAATTGCTGGAATGAAATTAATCTAGGAAAGCATTGAAAGACTAACTAGGAAAGCAGGAAATTAATCTAGGAAAGCAATACAACATGTGAAGAGTTGAATGACAAAAGACATATGTGAGCTCACACAATAATGTTATCTCAAATTACATTACAAGAATCAATTGACAAATCATGAAAGCATGACAAATGAAAGAATACAAATCAAAGCTAAGAATCCCCTTCTAAGACTTCAAGCTAATCTAAGTCTAATCTCTCATCTATCACTCCCCCCAAATGAAGAGAGAACACTCTCTTTTATACATGAGAGTCTTGAAGTTAAGATAAGAGTCTCATAATTACAGATCCACTATTCTCTCAACCACTTTCCTATTATTACAAGATATGATCCCTTCAAATCCTCCACACATCTCTCATAAATCTTGGATAAGATATGTCATCAAAATCTCCATGATCTTCTCCTTTGAATATGCTTGAATGATTGTCCCAAATATTCTTTAAATCTTCAAAGCTTGAAGATGAAATTCGAATTTGAGGCTAGGTGGTAGTATTTGACTTTGTTGAAATCTTCAAATATACATGTACACATCATAAAACTCATCCAACCTTGAGATATAATGAAGATATGTTAATTTTCTAATATTTAATCATAATTCACTTATAATACTAAAATGAAAAAAATGGAAAATAATAAGGAGAAACCCAAATATCATTATGGAAATGGTATGATAAAAGGCTTATTAGGACCATGAAATGTAAGGAATGGTGAAGGGAAAAGAGGATATAAATGTGACATTTATGAGTCCTAACACTCACATGGTGTTCATTTCTTTAATTCATTTACATACAATGTACAGAGTTAAGTGTCATTAAGAATCAAACTAAATGTTGGATCAAACTACGATGATCGTTAAGTGTGGTCGTCGCTATAATTAGTTGCAACATAGACCTGTTGGATCAAAATATGAGGATCATTAAGTGTCAGCGTAGGTATAATTATCTCTCTCCCACTCTACTCCTTTAAATGTGTTTGAGCACCAAACATAGCTCACACAATGTACAGAGTTCTATGTCATTGTATTCTCCCTCTCTCATCCTATAGGCCAGGGTTCCAAATTCCATTAATATTAAACATCGAATGATGTGAAGCTTGCCATAAGACCTCAAAGATATTATCCAACCAAATTTTAGATAAAAATCACGCAGCAGGAGCTCTCATGGCTTGATTTCAGTCCACCAGAAACCCAAACCCCTAATGAACACACAGAGGAAAGCTAGAAATGACCTTATCTTTACAAGCAATACAAAATTACTTTGATAATGTCTTGTTTCAACACATCAAAACTTGAGAGAAAGGAAGAAAATGAAAGACATGGTAACCAATGATGTAGACCCCCTACCTCAGCAGGGTCCACTGACCTCCCGGTCTCTGGATCGTTCTTCTTCCGAGCCAAATTAGCTCTTCGGGCTCTTGCTAGAACCCTTCGAACAAATCCATAGGTCCCCCTTTTTCTCCTCTGGTGCAGGCCTTCAGCAAAATCTGCGCGCGCGCCCTTTTCCCTTGGCGCTCTTCTCTCTGTTCTGACCCGGCATACCTTTCGGGGTTTTCAAGGTTTCAGGACTCTTGTGAACGAATTCTCCCCGGTTCCTTGTCCTCTTGGAATTCCAGTCTCAAAAACGTCGAAAAGGCACAACGCCTCAACTGGCTCCTCCCTTGGCCTTTCGAGTCTTTGCATTTCGCGGTTTCGTGAGTCGGGACTCCCAAGCTCCAGACTCCTGGCCTCTCGAGTACTCGGTACTCGGAATGCCGAAATGATGACCGACGATAATATGCCACCGGCTTTTCGCGATTCGGGGAATTGCGAAGCGAGCGTTCTCCCTTTTGTACTCTGTCTTTCGAAATCCCGGTTCAGGAAATGCCAAACTACCGAAACACCTTGGCAGTCAATCAACAGCTCACAATAATCCCTATGATCGACAGCTCATGTCGAATCGCGATTTCTCTATTTCACGATTCGGGGTTCATAAGGGCAAGAGCCTCTGTCCTTCCACCTCCCGATACCCGAAGTCCCGAAATGAACGTCGAGAAACTCTCGCCGCTAACCTCCTCGCAGCTCTACCTGATCTAACGGTCTGCGGGGTTTCGGTGTTCCCCCTCGAGGGTTCTCCACCGTCCGTTCAGATTTCCAAACTCTACTCTTGGATCTATGCAGGGTTAAATCATGTGCTCCTTCCTTCAATCGGACAGCCTGCGGGGATTTCCACCTCGATCCAACGCTCAACGACGTTCTTCCTCCTGAACTTTTACTCGATTTTGACTTAGGATATTTCTAAGTCTGCGAAGACTCGGTCTTCGCTCCTTCCAGTGAATGGGTTCCTAGATCCCGATAACACTTTCGAAGTGTTATTCCTCCTGAGCTTTGTCTGGTTTAGACTCCGGCTCCCGCGCACTCCTTGCGTCTAAGGGAGTTCGATAGCTTAGATTCACTTCGTTTTCTCTTTGGCTAGATGCACACCTTGCAGAGCTCCCAGTGAAGAGAAAACAATTCCACATCATTCCTCCCTGGCTTGATGCACACCTTGCAGAGCTCCAAATGAAGAGGAACAATTGAAACTGCCAAAATCTCGCAATTCCATTTACTTGTTTATAAAACAGCAAATAACAGGAAAATACACACAATCCAATCTCAACACATTTGGATCAATTTTCCGTTCTGTTATATTCACAAGTGCCCAATGGCTACAGATTACATTCAAAATTACAGTAACTCAAAAGTTTTTTTTTTTTCTCCTGCTACTCGCAGTTCTCTCTTACAGCTAATTTTTTTCTCTGTATTCCATCTCTCCTTCTCACTGGGTGTGTCAACTTCTACATAACTCAAAGATGGTTCTAGGATTTCCCCTGGCTACTTGCCTACTCTAGAATTCATCCTACACTATCTAAGTCCAGTCGCATTCCAGAGCTGAAGTGGAAACTCCTGCTCTGTTTACAATTTCAAAAACTTGCTTCACAGGGTAAAATTTGGCACCGATTCAAGCGTGCCTCAAAAAGTGAATTATGGCGCTGAGTGGAGGTGGATCCCGAAATCCGTTGTAGCTGCCCACATCGAAGTTCTGGAAGAACTCACACATGTTGAATTTTCCCGCCTCTATGCGCTTGACACGATGCTCCTACATCATACTCCCCTTGACAAAAATTCATGGACTCGTGTCCATGAGCTCCTCTACCAATTTTCCCTACTTCTGGATAGCAGCTTCGTTTTCCCAATTGGCATATTTGATTGGGTGTCCCTTCCATTTGATTAGATACTCAAAATAATTGTTCCTCCTGGGCTTCTTGCCAATCCTCTGATCAACAATTTTCTCCATCTGCGGCTTTTCTACTACAGGCATATGTTTCTCCCACTGAATCTTTCCTTGATCTCCTGACTCTTTTGTGTCATCTTTCCTGTAAGGATACAAGTCTGAAATGTTGAATATGGGTGAAATACCCACACCATCTGGCAGTTCAATCTCATAGGCATTTGCATCAAACTTCCTCAAGATCTTACAGGGTCCTATATTTTTCATCTTCAACTTGTTATATGTTCTCCTAGGGAATCTTTCCTTCCTGAGATGTGCTAAAACCTGATCTCCCACTTCAAATTGAATTTCCCTGCGATGTTGATCAACTCTGTGTTTGTATTTCTGATTAGAACTCTGTAATTATTCCTTGATCCGACTATGGAGTCTCTGCAATCCAGCAAAATCCTTTGCTCTAGCACTTCTGATCTCTCCCTGTTCCAAGTCCCTTAACTCAGACACTCCCCTGGGTTTCATTCCATAGAGTATTTGGAACGGGCTCCTTCCAGTGCTTCTGTTTGGTGAGTCATTGTATGCAAATTCTGCTTGTGGCAGAATCTGATCCCACTGGTTATGGTGTTCAGTAACCATACTTCTCAATAAGTTTCCCAAACTTCTGTTTACCACCTCAGTCTGCCCATCTGTCTAAGGATGATAAGTTGAGCTGAAGAACAAATATGTCCCCATCTTCTTCCACAACTTCCTCCAAAAGTGACCAACAAATTTTGTGTCTCTATCTAAGACAATGCTTCTGGGTAGGTCGTGAAGTCTCACAACTTCTCTGAAAAACAGATTTGCAACATGTGTTGCATCACTAGTCTTCTGGCATGGGATGAAATGTGCCATCTTTGAAAATCTATCCACCACCACAAATATGGAGTTAAATCCCCTTTGTGTTCTCGGCAATCCCAACACAAAATACATGCTTATTGCATCCCAAGGCCTCTCTGGCATTGGCAATGGTTGATACAATCCAGTGTTCTGTCTTTTCCCCTTTGCGCGTTGGCAGATTCTACATTTGCTCACCAAATTTATCACATCTTTTCTCATACCTGGCCAATAGTATGAGCTTCTCAACTGTACAAACGTTTTATCATGGCCGAAGTGTCCAACCAATCCTCCACTATGCTTCTCCTTCAGAAGATTGTCCCTCATTGAGCATCTTGGTATGCACAATTGATTTCCTATGAACAACAATCCTTCATGAACCATATACTCTGTCCACTGACTTCTATCTCTCAGTATAGGGCTTGTACATGCTTCGTAGGCCTCCTTAAAGTCGATATCATCACAATACATATCCTCAAGGTGTTCAAACCCCAAGGTCTTCACCTAGAATTCCTAAAGAATTAAACATCTCTTGCTTAACGCATCAGCAACCTTGTTAGTATTCCTAGGAATATGTTTTATGACAAAAGTAAAAATTTTCATAAATTCAACCCATTTTGCATGTCTCTGATTCAATTTTTCTTGTCGGGTTATGAATTGTAAAGCTTAGTTATCGTTGTACAAGACAAATTCTTGTGGGACAAGATAATGCCTCCATTTCTTCAATGCTTGAATTATGGCATAGAACTCCTTGTCATATGTGGATTATTTCCTCTTAGTCTCATTCATCTTCTCACTGAAATAGGCAAAAGGTTGATTGTCCTGACTCAGAACTCCTCCTATTGCAACTCCACTTGCGTCACATCTTACCTAGAATGTCTTTTTGAAATCCGGCAAGACTAGAATTGGTCATTCTGTTATCTTCTCCTTCAGTATATTGAAGCTCTTTTCAGCCTCCTCTGTCCATTTAAAGGACTTGTGCCGTTTCTTCACTGTATCCATCATTGGTGCACAAATTCCACTGAAGTCTCTAATAAACATTTTGTAGAAACTTGCTAAACCATGAAAGATTCTTACCTCGAACATGCTCCTTGGTGACGGCCATTCTCTGATCACTTTCACCTTCTCTAGATCCATTTTCAGTTCATTTGAAGAGATCACAAAACCCAAATAAATGAGTTATGTCTTCATAAAAGAGGACTTCTTTAAATTGATCAGCAGTTTCTCCTGCTGTAGCCTTCTCATTACTAGCGTTAGGTGCCTGAAATGCTCCTCTTTAGTCCAGCTAAAGACCAGTATATCGTCTAGATATACAACCACGAACTTGCCAATGAAATCTTTCAGAATTTCATTCATCAGCCTCATAAAAGTGCTCGGGGCATTCGTTAAGCCAAATGGCATAACTAGCCACTCATACAGGCCTTCATTTGTCTTAAAGGTTGTTTTCCATTCATCACCTTCTCTCATCCTGATCTGGTGATATCCACTTTTCATGTCTATCTTAGAAAAGAAATTTGCTCCACTTAAGCAATCCATTAAATCATACATTCTTGGTAAAGGGAATCTATACCTGATGGTGATCTTGTTGATGGCTCTTGAGTCTGTGCACATTCTCCATCCTCCATATTTCTTTGGGCTTAACACAATTGGTACTGCGCATGGGCTCAAACTTTCTCTGACTAAACCCTTATCCAGCAACTCTTGGACTTGGTTCTTCACCTCCTCATTTTCTCGAGGTGTTAATCTGTACGATGCCTTGTTTGGCAGGCTTTCTCCTGGTATCAAGTCGATATGATGACTGATACTCCTGATGGGTGGCAATGAGTTTGGCAGCTCATCCACCACTATATCAGCAAAATTATCCAGCAGCTCTTGAACTTCTTCAGGTAAATCATCCACTGATATACTCATAAGGATGACTCTGGGCTTCCTCACCACAGCGAACTGCATCTCCTATTCTTCCTTGGCTTCCTTCAGGAGTTCCTTCCCACTCATGAGAAGTATGCTTGTGTTGGCTTCCTCTTTCGCTCTTTTCTCCTCCATTGGCAGTAACATATGCATCCTACCATTCTTCTCCAATGTGTATGTATTCTTCCTTCCATCATGAATGACATTTCTGTCAAACTGGCATGGTCTCCCCAACAAAATGTGGCATACGTCCATGGGAATTACATCACATAGGATTTCATCTTTATATCCTCCTATTTTAATTTCAACCAAGCATTGTTTAGCAATCATTACCTGGTGTCCTTTTTGCAATTGTGAGACTTTGTATGGCCTTGGATGTGTAGTTGTCTTTACCTCCAATTTCTCCACTATATCTGTCGATACTAGGTTGTTAGTACTCCCACTGTCAATGATCACCTTGCACACTTTATCCTTAGTCTTGCAAGTTGTCCTGAAGAGACTGTTCCTCTGCACTAGCTTCTCAATTTTTGCCTCTGGTTTTAAGAGAATTTTTCTCAACATCAGGGATGCTCCATCCTCTACTCCCTCTGCCTCAACATCTCTTCGTTGTGCTTCTGAAATGTGGGCTTCTCCTCCTTCCTTCTTCTTCTCGGGACATTCCCAAAACATGTGCCCTATCTTTCCACAGTTATAGCACCTTACTCCTCCTCTGCCTCTTCCTCTAGAAGAGTTTCTTCCACCATTATGTCTTCCTCTTGAACTTCCTCCTCATTCCGAGTGATTGTGTGGTTTCTCAGCCTCGTCCTTAGACTGATGTGCTCTGTCACGGTTAAATCCCTTACTTTTTCTTGGGATCGAGCTCTTACCTCTTCCGAAGCTGGTTTTGTTTTCTGGCCAGCTTCTCCTCTGCCTTCAGCACAAACTGATAAGCATCTTCCACAGTCCTCACTGACATCATGCTAAGCTCGTCTTGGATCTCATATCTCAAGCCATTTATATATCTGGCGACTCTTTCTTCGTCTCTCTCCCTTTGTCCAGTTCTGATGTTCAGTCGGTATAACTCCTCGGTGTACTCCTTGACTGTCATCCCTTTCTGTCTCAGGTTCTGTAGCTTCCTGAACAGATTGATCTGGTAGTCTTTGGGTATGAACTTAGCCTTCAATTTGGCTACCATGTTGTCCCAACTCTTTATCCTCTGTTTGCCTTTACTTCTTCTCTCAGCCTACAGTTCGTCCCACCACAGTGATGCATGCCCTTTTAGCCTGGTGGTTGTCTGCTTCACCTTCTTTTCCTCATCGACATCTTCATAGTCGAAGTGTTTGTCCATGGACCTTATCCAGTCCAACAGTTCTTCAGCATCTAGATTTCCCTCATACATGGGGACCTCTATCTTAGCTCTGCCTCCCAATCTAGCAACTTCTCTCAACAAACGTTCTTCTGTAGCATCCTCTCATGCAGCTTCTTCAACCTCAGCCTCTTCACTTTCTGCATCACTGACATCCCCAATGTAAGGTGCTCTTCTCTGTGTTGCTTCCATTGCTTCCATTCGGGCGCGAAACTCTCGCATCTCCCTTTCTACAGCACGGTTAGCTAAAGGTGGATCTCGTCTTCTTGGCGGCATTGTGTTGACTGTCTGTCACACACAGAGTACAGCTTTGAATTTTCTGTCTCCTTCTTTTTCCTCCTTCGCCTAAAATATACAGGCGAAAAATGGGCTCTGATACCACCTGATGCAGACCCCCTACCTCAGCAAGGTCCACTGACCTCCCGGTCTCTGGATCGTTCTTCTTCCGAGTCGAATTAGCTCTTCGGGCTCTTTCTAGAACCCTTCGAACAAATCCACAGGTCCCCCTTTTTCTCCTCTAGCGCAGGCCTTCAGCAAAATCTGCGCGCACACCCTTTTCCCTTGGCGCTCTTCTCTCTGTTCTGACCCGACATACCTTTCGGGGTTTTCGGGGTTTCGGGACTCTTGTGAACGAATTCTCCCCGGTTCCTTGTCCTCTTGGACTTCCAGTCTATGAAATGCCAAAAAGGCACAACGCCTCAACTAGCTCTTCCCTTGGCCTTTCGGGTCTTCATGTTTCACGGTTTCGCGAGTCGGGACTCCCAAGCTCCAGACTCCTGGCCTCTCGAGTACCCGGTACCCAGAATGCCGAAATGATGACCCACAATAATATGCCACCGGATTTTCGCGATTCGGGGAATCGTGAAGCGAGCATTCTCCCTTCTATACTCTGTCTTTCAAAATCCCGGTTCACGAAATGTCAAAATGTCAAAACGCCTTGGCGTTCAATCAATGACTCACAATAATCCCTGTGATCGACGGCTCACGTTGAATTGGGATTTTGCTATTTCGCGATTCAGGGTTCTGAAGGGAAAGAGCCGTTGTCCTTCCACCTCCCGATACCCAAAGTCCCGAAATGAACGTCGAGAAACTCTCGCCGCTAACCTCCTTGCATCTCTACCTGATCTGACGGTCTGCGGGGTTTCGGTGTTCCCTCTCGAGGGTTTTCAACCATCCATTCGGATTTCTGAACTCTCCTCCTAGATCTATGCAGGGTTAAAGCCTATGCTCCTTCCTTCAATCGGATGGCCTGCGGGGATTTCCACCTCGATCCAACGCTCGACGGCTTTCTTGCTCCTGAACTTTTACTCATTTTCGACTTAGGAGATTTCTAAGTCTGTGAAGACTCGGTCTTCGCTCCTTCCAGGGAATGGGTTCCTGGATCCCGATAACACTTTCGAAGTGTTATTCCTCCTGAGCTTTGTCTGGTTCAGACTCCAACTCCCGCACACTCCTTGCGTCTGAGGGAGTTCAATAGCTCAGATTCATGTTGTTTTCTCTTTGGCTCGATGCACACCTTGCAGAGCTCCCAGTGAAGAGAAAACAATTCCACAGCATTCCTCCCTGGCTCGTTGCACACCTTGCAGAGCTCCAAATGAAGAGAAACAATTGAAACTGCCAAAATCTCGCAGTTCCATTTACTTGTTTATAAAACAGCAAATAACAGGAAAATACACACAGTCCAAGCTCAACACATTTGGATCAATTTTTTGTTCTGTTATATTCACAAGTGCCCAATGGCTACAGATTACATTCAAAATTACAGTAACTCAAAAGTATTTTTTTTTCTCCTGCTACTCGCAGTTCTCTCTTACAGCTAATTTTTTTCTCTGTATTCCAGCTCTCCTTCTCACTGGGTGTGTCAACTTCTACATAACTCAAAGATGGTTCTAGGGTTTCCCCTAGCTACTTGCCTACTCTAGAATTCATCCTACACTATCTAAGTCCAGTCGCATTCCAAAGCCGAAGTGGAAACTCCTGCTCTGTTTACAATTTTAAAAACTTGCTTCACAGGGTAAAATTCAGCACCGGTTCAAGTGTGCCTCAAAAAGTGAATTTTGGCGCTGAGTGGAGGCGGATCCCGAAATCTGTTGTAGCCGCTCACGTCGAATTTCTGGAAGAACTCGCACGTGTTGAATGTTCCCGCCTCTATGCGCTTGACACGATGCTCCTGCATCAACCAACCTTGAGAGAGTTGAAGAAAACAAAAGATAGAACGATGGCAAATGCGGCAAACGATGGATCAAACTACAAGGGTACTACCTTGAATGCATAGACCTGCAACACAGACCTGCTAGATCAAATTATCAGGATCATTAAGTGTCTTCATCGGTATAATTAGTTGTCTTGTTTAATAGGATCAACCCATCCAATCTCGTACATCCGATGATTAAAGTAGACCAAATTATCAGTGTTTTTTTAAATGTGTTTGAGCACTAAGCATAGCTCACAAGATGTTCATTTATTTAATGCATTTGCATACAATGTACAGAGTTAAGTATCATTAAGAATCAAACTAAATGTTGGATCAAACTACGATGATCGTCAAGT
>ML833794.1:61985-95691 GCA_009831015.1 Picea engelmannii
TTTTCTTATTGTTTTTATGTAATGGCTTATTTTTCTTGAATTCTTTTTAATTTAATTTAGATGTATGAACTTTTAAGAATATAGTTACTTACTTTACTAGAACTATGACTTAAAAACAAGAATTTTAACTCTAAAAACATGCATTTGTTTGTTAGAAGCATCAAAATCAATCCCCAAATCAAAAAGTGATGCTACTAATAACATATTTTTGGGGGTTAAAATTAAAATTTTTTACAACCATAATCTTAAAATCTCATAATATTATTAACAAAAAGTTAAAATTAACCTCTAAATCAAAAATAGTATTATCATTGACACATTTTTTAGGTTACTTTTTACAATTATGAGAAAAAACATGTATTTAAAAAATATATTATAATCTTTAAAATACAACTAAAATTTTAAATTAAATTAAACCAAAAAAATGCATCCAGACCCTCTTTTTATTTTTGAAGTCCCTAAAATTTTGTTTCAAAAAATAACATACACCTCTAATAAATTTAAAAGATAAAAAGAAATTTAAAAACAAAACTTTAAAATTTCAATTTAAAATGAAATTAAAATAAATAAAAAATATACATAAAAATACCAAAAACATAAAAAAATTGGGAACGAAATTGCCCCCACCACACTTCCCCATTCCCCTGTGGCCTACTTCCACTCCCCACCCCTTTGTCACCCGGGCTTCCCCTCACTTACAGGAATGGTCAATTCGGTGCTTATTTAAGCAGCGGGTGAGGGGGAAGCCCCCTCCATCCTCTTCCTTCCCCCACTTCACCACTCAAAAGAGTGACGACCTAGCTGCTTCAAGCAATAAAAAAATACAATAAAAATGATATATAATCATAAATGGCCATATATGACAATTACCATCATTCCAACAAAATCTCCAATAATAAAGCCAAGGTGTTAGCCCTACTCCATTCACTACACCTTCAGAAGTTTTCCATTAACTTTGCAAAATGAATTAAGGAGTCTACAAATATTATCAAAATTATTTGAGGGAGAGCCAAACTTAAGAACATAAGATTGGCCCGCATAATCAACACAATCCAATTGCATTTACGGATTTACATGTGTTCAATTGTTCCACATCAAATGGGCACATACTTCTCTTGTAGACAAGCAAGTAAATTTTGGAACCACTCTTTATCTCCTCTAAATTACAAACAAATAATATCAAAATTATTTGAGGGAGAGCCAAACTTAAGAACATAAGAATTTCACTGTGGAAAATCTGGATAATAATTCTGAAAACATAAGATTGGCTTGCATAATCAACATAATCCAATTGCATTTACGGATTTCCCTGTGCTCAATTGTTCCACGTCAAATGGGCACATAATTCCCTTGTAGACAAGCAAGGAAATGTTGGAACCACTCTTTACCTCCTCTAAATTACAAACATAATAAAAGTTGTGAATGGTGGAGATCTGAACAAACACAATTCCGTGATAAACAAAACCAAGGCCATTCTAACTCTTCCTATAAGGCAAGGACATCCCAAGGAAATGAATGAAGCAAGCACTCATTGACATGCTAGTCTTTCAATTTCAAGAGATTTTCTAAGGAAACACTAGAATCTTCAAAGAAACTACTCATGTACATTTAGTTCTAATGTCAAAATCAACTAGACTTAAATACTACCAGTGATCATGAAGGAAAGGATGAGGTCCTTACAATAAATGTTTTGAATGTATATTGTCTTCTAGTCAAAGATCAATTTACAAGGATATAATCTTGTAAAAGGAAAGCAAACACAATAGCTAAGGAATTCTAGACAACATCGAAGTTTTGTACTAAAGTCATAATTAACAAAGTTTTATTTGTCCTATTTTGTTGTATCTCTTTGTTATATAAAAAACAAGTCTTACTATACATTAAAATTTGATATCCAAATATACCCTGCCACATCCCCCTTTGTCGCATCTTTCCTTCCTCTAAGGAATTGTTGCAAAATGTGAAATGTGATAAAATATCTAATCATAAACTCATCAATGTTATCCACATAACCTCTCCTTTGATGGAAGCTCACCACACGTCTCCATATGTCACTCATTTTCTCCCTAAACCTTAAATGAAAACTTAAATATTTTTGTTTCCATTGATGAGTCTAGACAAATTCGCAATCACGCTTTTCATACACTATTATGTGTTGAATTTTATGGTTGTTCAGATTTCAATAACTTTCTTTAGCATTTCACATTAGCATAAGCACAGATGAAGCATAAACCATATACAATAGTTGCAGTAAATAACCAAGATCACAAGAAGATAAACATGCACAAGATACACAAGAATTCATCTTGGGAAACCCTTCTGCACAAGGGAAGAAAACCCAGCAACCTTTCACTAGAATATTTGTCCAAGAGAAGATACAATACCAAAAGAAGAATGGTGCTACTCTCCAAAGATAGCGCACTAGTCCAAGAGAGTGAAAATACACAAGAGAGAATGATCCAAAAGTGATGTCTCCAAATGGGATATGGTTCTCTATATATACAAGTCCATCATGTGAATTGTCACATCCAAGTGGTGCCACTCAACAAGGTCGACTTGAGCTTCTAGGTCTTTTGTGCAAGGCTTGGACCTTCTTCCTTCTCTGACTTCATAGTGAAAGGTCTCCTCCATCTCATCACACATGGCTACAACCAATGTGGACCTTCTCATCTCATCTAGGGGCCACAACCCACTAGAGTACACTAGGGCTACAACCACATAGTGTCCACATGTCAACCCAGATCAATACATCAAGGAGTATGACCTGGGAAATATCCCAATCACGTGGGCTACACCCTAAGGGTCGTTGGGCACTAACCCGGTATTTCATCACAGGTCAACCCAACTCATTCCATCGAGTACGACCTAGAGAATATCCCGACCACATGGGCTACACCCCAAGGGTCGTTGGGCACCAACCCAATACAACTTATCAATCCATTGATAAGTGTCATACTCAACTCAATCCATCGAGGAGTATCGTCACAGGTCAACCCAGCTTAGTCCATCGAGGAGTATGACCTGAATAATGTCTCGCGAAGATGCAATCATCAACACTCCCTCTCGGCGAGAGGGGCATTCTCTACTACTACTCCAAGTTTATCACGGAAGTACTCGAACTTCGACTTGGCAAGGGGCTTGGTGAGAACATTTGCAATCTGCTCATTTGTAGGAAGGTACTACACCAATACTACTTTCCTCTGCACCATATCTCGAATGTAATGAAACTTGATCTCAACTTGTTTCGATATGTCATGAGATATTGGATTCTCTTAGAGCTTCACACAGCTCTGGTTATCACAATGTATCATGGTGGGATCCATCATCTACCCAAACAATCCTGCAAGGAGCTTCCAAACTCACACTGCTTCGTGTACTGTCATACATATTTCAATATACTCAGCTTCTGCGGTACTCAAGGCCACATAAGTTTGTTTCCTGCTACAACAAGAAACCATGGTAGACCCCAAGCTGAAGCAACACCCTAAGGTGCTCTTCCTATCAATTGTGCTCCCTTCCCAATCAAAATCAGCATATCCCTACAATCTCATGTCAATATTGGAAGCATATATCAAGCCATATCCAATTGTGCCTCGCAAGTATCTCAACACATGCTTTGTTTCTACCCAATGCATATGTCTCGGCTAACTCATGAACTAGCTAAGTGCACTCACTGCATAACAAATGTTTGGTTTGGTGTTAACTAGATACATCAATGATCCAATTAGTGGTCGGTACATAGTCGGATCAATCAACTCTGAATTGGAAGAAGACTCACTCAACTTCTTCAGATTCGACACCATCAATGTGGCCATAGACTTACAGTCCAACATCCCAAATCTCCTCAGAATCTCAACTATATACTTGCCCTGACTCAGGAAGATATCATCAGTTCTCTGCCACACCTCTAGTCCCAATAAATAGTGCATCATTCCAAGATCCTTCATCTCAAATTCAGAGGCCAACTCATGCTTGCACCAAGTAATGAGGCGCTCTCTCCGGTGAGAAATAAATCATCAATGTACATGATCAAAATCAGGGACTCACCATCAACAATCTTATAGTACAGGTTGGCATCAACAACACTTTTGTTGAAAACCAAACTCATCAGGTATCCATCAATCCTCGCATACCAAGCTCGAGGTCTCTGCTTGAGTCCATACATGGCCTTCTTTAACCTACACACATGGGACTCCTTCCCATGAATCACGAAACCGTTTGGCTGCTCGATGTACACCTCTTCCTCAATCTCTCCATTGAGGAAGGTTTTCTTTACATCCATATGATGTAATCTCCAACCTATGGCTGAAGCAAGGGAAATGATTGTTTGAATGGAGGTGTATCGAGCAACAAGAGCAAATGTCTTCTCATAGTCTATTCCCTCTACCTGAGAGAATCCTCTAGACACAAATCTCACTTTGTGCTTTTCGATGCTCTCATCAGCGGCATTTTTAATCTTATACATCCACTTGGAAGTCACCACAGACTTCCCCTCGGGTCTCGGAACAATATCCCACACATCATTCTTCATGGTGGATTGATACTCCTCCATCATGGCATCTCTCCATACCTGCTAACTAGATTCCTCCCCATAACAGGAAGGCTCAGAATCAATGATGTGGCTCATCGCTACAACATAGCTCGAGAATCTCTGAGGTCTCTTACTTTGTCTGAAAGTACCACAGGGAGCTACATGTCCCTCTGTCTCCTGCAAAGTCTGACGAGCCCGTGCATGTAAAATAATGAAAATACCAACTGGCAGATTATGCATATTCTTAGTTAACCATAATAAAATGCTCAAGACAGAACAAAGATAGAAAATAAGGAAGTAATATATCATTTATCTCAATAGACAACAGTACAAAAGCATGCTAGCTGACTTCTTACAACTTTTACATAAATCCCGTACTCCTGTAGCTTGAGTGTTGATTCCTATAGCTTACACAAGCCAGTACAGATTGGGATTCCCTTTCCCAGAATAGCCTTGTACAGTTCTGTATTGGTATTATGTTGCAACCTATGTATGCCACTAAGTGGTAACAACCCTACTCGGTCTGTGTATGCAGAGATACAAGCTACCTCTCAGGCACTCAGGCAAGTCTGCCCATGATTCACCTCCCTTCACTCATGTGAATCGATGAATGCAATAGACTGTCAGGTAAATTTTTGTTTTGTTATTCCTCCTCTCTCAGTTTAGGGTTAGCATGTGGACCCTCAGATCGTGGAAGATCCCATCCATTGGATGCTTTTCAAGATCAATGGTTGGGACTTGTTCCTTATTGACATAACTTAAATTTTTACTTTTTACCTTTTCCTCACTAATACTCAACACTCCCTCTTAGTGCTGAATGGGTTCTCTAAGACACCCAATTTTTCTTGAAAGTACTCAAACTTTCCCTTTGGAAGTTCTTTGGTCAAGATGTCTGCAACTTGTTAGTTGGTGGAAATATATTGGAGTTTTACTACCCCCTTGTTATTGGGTAACTCGGTAAATGTGGACATAAACTAATCCCCCTGGATCCACCTGGATCTAGAACAAAATGAGGCGGAACATGATGCTTTCCCTAAGCCGTAATCATTGAGTTTACTACCAAAGAAGGAATGGATGGCATACCTTATGAATCGCTTCCTTATATCTTTGTTGTCCCTGCTTCACTTCGATGCTCCTGTGAAATCAGATCTGCAATGACACAAACTGACCAACGCGAAAGCAGCAATAGTAGAATTCAATGACAACCTAAACATGTGATCAAGGAATCATGTAATAAAATACTAATGATTTTATGGGAAAGAGACATGCCACCGTATTATATTAATGAAAAGTAGAAGATACAACCGAATTGTCTTGATGTCACAAGTTCCCTTTTAGTGGTCCTTCGTTCCAACACACACATACACTTGCTCCGAAATTCGCATGAAGATAATCCACAAAAGTTTGATGGACAAATGGAGGCCTCAAGCATCACTTGAAACAGGATTCTTCATATAGTCTTCAGCCTATTCTTTCATCAATTCTCTGATTAATATTGCTTAACCTTTTCCATGAGAAGCCCATGATTATATAGGAGAAGGTGAAGTGGTTAAAAGGATGAGGATGATCCCACCAAATCAGAGAAACCAGTAAGATCACAACCATACGGACGCCACTTCACATTCTAGAAGATTCTCCTTCTAGAAACTTCGTGAACCTCTTTCTTCTTTTAGCTTTCAAACGTCACCGCATGCTGCCTATATAGTAACCTGCGGAAACCCCGCGAGCTAGCTATAGAGAAGCCTGCGGAAATCAAGGATTTTCACACTGTGTAATACTTGCAGCCTGCGGCGTCCTTCTAAAAATCAGTCTTGTAGAGGAAGAAAGTAGTTGCTTTTCTCAGGCAAAAGATCATTTTGAGAGCCTGAACACATGCTTGTAAAATCATCATCAGGGTGACCAAAATAATGTGTAACAGAATGCCCCCCAAAATATGAGGTTGGAACTCATGACAGCCGAAATACTTTGTAAAAATGCGTGTGTGTGTCGGGAACAAAGGACGCACCAATCGGGAACCTACAAACAATCAAGCATATGTACAATATTATACCATGTCTGAGGTAGGCATTTCCATGTTCAAACTATAAATGATTGAAACCATAAATGTAAGTCATGGCCACCAATTATACACCGTGGATCCATGTCATCAAGATTCTACATAGCCACTAAGAATACACTGTGGATCTATGTATTAGAAAGCTCAAATTCGAACATAGCCACGAGACATACAAAGTGGATCTATGTGTCAATACAATCTTGTTCATAGAGGAGAACTAGATCACCCTCAAAGAAAACACATGGCTTGACATGTTTGTCGTATTGGGATTTAACACGTTTTTTCTGGGTTTCAATGACCAGGGTGGCATCACGACGGGTTTCGTCTAGTTGCATCAAATACAACAGACGTTCCTCTTCGATTGAGGTGTTCGGGAGAAGTTCAAAGGCTAGTTTCAATGATGGTATCTCACATTCAATTCAGTTGTATCTTCTACTTTTCATTAATATAATATGGTGGCATGTCTCTTTCCCATAAAATCATTAGTATTTTATTACATGATTCCTTGATCACATGTTTAGGCTGTCATTGAATTCTACTATTGTTGCTTTCGCGTTGGTTGGTTTGTGTCATTGCAGATCTGATTTCATAGGAGCACCGAAGTGAAGCAGGGACAACAAAGATATAAAGAAGAAATTCATAAGGTATGTCATCCATTCTTTCTTTGGTAGTAAACTCAATGATTACGGCTTAGGGAAAGCGTCATGTTCCGTCTCGTTTTGTTCTAGATCCAGGTGGATCTAGGGGGATTAGTTTATGTCTGCATTTAGTTTATTTTGATTTGTATACAACATGTGATGTGTGATTGGATTTATAAATGTCTCAGATGTCTATCTAACACATAATTAGCTAATGCATCAGTTAATGTATTTAGACATCTAGGAATGTGTTGATACTCAATATAATAAAAATAATGTTCCAAGAGGCGAATTCGTAGATATACTCGTAACAAAGTAGGACTTCGGATAGCATAGACATTACTTAACTATAGCACTACTAGTTGTGAATCAAGTCATATAACTAGGTGACGGATCCCAAGTGAAATAGCATCAGTCAACAATTCGATGATTGTGTTATACTCTGCGATATTATTGGTTGCATGACCGAGGCAAACACCGTGCAGACTGATAAGTTAGTTTGTAGGTGCATAGATTTCCCAAGCAGCATAAGCTAGGTTCTGAGTACTACGACTAGCTCCATCGGCGAAGCCAATGTAAGGGAGCGAAGATGCCAACATCTAGACACTAAGCACAATGCAAGGTAAGCGGTTGGTTATGATCCTTCACGAAGTTTCTAGAAGGAGAATCTTCTAGAATGTGAGGTGGCATCCGTATGGTTGTGATCTTACTGGTTTCTCTGATTTGGTGGTATCATCCTCATCCTTTTAACCACTTCACCTTCTATATAATCATGAGCTTCTCATGGAAAAGGTTAAGCAAGATTAAACAGAGAATTGATGAAAGAATAGGCTGAAGACTATATGAAGAATCATGTTTCAAGTGATGTTTGAGGCCTCCATTTGTCCATCAAGCTTTTGTGGATTATCTTCATGCGAATTTCGGAGCAAGTGTATGTGTGTGTTAGAAAAAATGACCACTAAAAGGGAACTTGCGACATCAAGGCAATTCGGTTGTATATTCTACTTTTCATTAATATAATGTGGTGGCATGTCTCTTTCCCATAAAATCATTAGTATTTTGTTACATGATTCCTTGATCACATGTTTAATTTGTCATTGAATTCTACTATTGTTGCTTTCACGTTGATTGGTTTGTGTCATTGCAAATCTGATTTCACAGGAGCACCGAAGTGAAGCAGGGACAACAAAGATATAAGGAAGCAATTCATAAGGTATGTCATCCATTCCTTCTTTGGTAGTAAACTCAATGATTACGGCTTAGGGAAAGCGTCATGTTTCGTCTCATTTTGTTCTAGATCTAGGTGGATCTAGGGGGATTAGTTTATGTCCACATTTAGATTATTTTGCTTTGTATACAACATGTGATGTGTGATTGGATTTATAAATGTCTCGGATATCTGTCTAACACATAATTATCTAATGCATCGGTTAATGTATTTAGACATCTAGGAATGTGTTGATACTCAATATAATCAAAATAACGTTCCAAGAGGCGAATTTGTAGATATACCTGTAACAAAGGAGGACTTCGGATAGCATAGACATTACTTAACTGTAGCACTACTAGCTGTGAATCAAGTCGTATAACCAGGTGACAGATCCCAAGTGAAATAGCATCGATCAACAATTCGATGATTGCGCTATACTCTACGATATTATTGGTTTCACGACCGAGGCAAACACCGTGAAGACTGATAAGTTCATTTGTAAGTGCATATATTCCCCAAGCAGCAGAAGCTAGGTTCTGAGTACTACGACTAGCGCCATCGGCGAAGCCAATGTAAGGGAGTGAAGACGCCGACATCTGGACACCAAGCACAACGCAAGGTAAGTGGTCAGGGGTGGAAACCAAATAACGAAAAAGCACACAAAAGTAGCACGCAATAGTATGATACAGTAAAAATACAAGCACTCATGCAAAGATAACCTAAGCATAGTAATTCTTCGAGTAAAGCCCATTTCTGGGTTCACTCAAAGGAATTTCATTGTAATCTACTAACTCGTAGGCTCCCTTCTCCAACACTTGTTTGACAATATAAGGGCCTCGCCACATAGCCTCGAATTTTCTAGCCCCTAGCTATTATCACTCCATGAAACTCTCCTAGGTTGTATATCAGAGATGCCTGGTAACTTAACATTTTTGTAACTATTTTCTCAATAATGGGTGTGGGTTTGGATCAAGATGAATATCTTAATCACTGGATTGTATCTTCAAGACAGTTTATCTATATTCATGCAATACAAGGCCTTCAAAAGCTATTATCAGATAGGTTTGTAAATCAAATGGATAAGAAAACCAATCAGTTAACCAGAACATACATAGGCAATATATATGATGGGTCAACAAACTAGCCAAAGATGCTTATGATTCTTGCTTAACAGTCAAAAGTAAGATGGTAGTTACCATGGGACCATTAAACATAGACAAAAGAATGATTTCAACTCATATGCATAGACAAAGATGAGGGAGAGTCTGACAAATAACAAATGAAAGAAGCTTGCAGGCTTAATATATTAAAGAAAGTGTCTTTTTACATCAACAGTAGATTATAGAACTCAAAATCGAACCCCTGTGTTCATCAAATGTTCTTGGCTTTATAGCCTTTAACAACCAATTTCCAGATCCTAGATTATTGGATCGAGAATACTAAGAATAGTATAATACAAAACTAATTGCAAACTTATAGGAACATATCCTATATAAAGGGAAGTCAAACCCTTATCCAAATATGGTGCTTCATGTTCTTCAACAGCTGTAACAAATCTTCAAAGGTTGATAGATAAGGTCGAGGATGCCACCTTGGCGGTCAAGTCATCTTTTGCCAAAAATAGATAAGAAGTTTCATCTTACTGACTTTGCTGACACCTCCACAACTAAAACAGAGCAGTAAAACTGATGCTCTTAATTATAATCATCGTTTAGAAACCCTTCTCGTACCAATTGGAGCACCAAAAATGAGATCTGTGCAAAAAGAGTGGCTCTCTACCCTTCCCTGCGCTTTCGATGACTAAAGAGCTGAAATATGAACCTGTAAGCCACCGAAAGCAGAAAGCTCTACTTTCGGTGGATAAAGATAGTTGTGAATGCCTTACTAGCCACCGAAAAGGAAGTCTTTAGAAATCCTTTATTACCTGTGACTTCCTTCAAGAATCCAGTACCCCTTGAGGGGATGTGTTGTCTGCTGTAGGATGAATCAGAACCCTTAACTGGAGATTGATTTACACTGGATGTTGGATCAGTTACCCCATGAGGAGGTGATCCAATAATATGCAGTGAGGTCATTGGGGAAGCTGGATTGGAAGCTTGTTGTTACTGATGAATTAGGCATAGTCATAACCGGCATCGTGTTTCATGTTGCTGCTGAGCCAACTGATAGCATCCCAGTATGTGCTTGGCTACTCTGGGCAGATGAATTTTCTGCGACGGATATAGAAAAAAGGAGAGATGATATAAATGAATCCCAATTTATGAAATTTATGAATCTATTATCATTGTTCAAGCCATTTCTTTTATTGTCCTGTTCTTTCTTTCAACAACTCCATTCTGTTGAGGTGTCCTAGCGATGGAGAATTACCTTTTTATTCCATGATCGTTGCAGTAGTCCATAAATTCCCTTGAGGTGAATTCTCCTCCACTATCTGATCTTAAGCATTTGATTATTGAATCCATCTCATTTTCAACCATCTCCTTGTAGATCTTGAAGTTTTCAAAAGATTTTGACTTGTTCTTGAGAAAGAAAAATGCAGTCATTTTTGTATAATCATCAACTAATAACATAAAGTATCTCTCACCTTTTAAGCCTTTTGTTGTAGTTGGTCCAACTAAATCAGTATGCACAATTTCCAGTGGTTTTGTTGTTTAATATTCCTTTGATTTGAACTTGGTCTTTGTTTGTTTTCCTTGTTGGCAATGATTGCATAAAGTGTTGGTTGGTTTCGTGATCTGGGGAATTTCTCTGACTACTTCTATTTTCTTGACTTTGACAAGGTTATCAAAATGCATGTGACCCATTCTTTTGTGCCATAGCCAACTTTCATCTTCCTTTCCTAGACAACACTTTTCATTTCCAATTTCGCTTAACACATATATGTTGCTTGAAGTTCTTGCAGCTGTAGCGACCAATTTCCCTGAACCTTATTTTCTTATCTCACACTTTTGTGAATCAAAAGTAACTTTATGACCTTGGTCACACATTTGATTCACACTTAAAAGATTATGTTTCATATCTTCTACTAGTAGAACATTTTATGCCTTTTCATTCTTGTTCCCAATTCGGACTGTGCATTTTCCAATGATTTTGGCTGAATCATCATTTCCAAAAGAGACTGATCCATCTCTTTCCTTTCCTAATGTAAGAAACTTGTCTCTATCACCTATCATGTGTTTTGAACATCCATTGTCAACATACCAACCACGTTTCTTTTGTTTAGCTTGTAGAGCGAATGTGCATTATTCATTGCTATACTGATCTTGCTTTCTTATCCATGTCGTTTTCTGAGGTTCTTGTTTATGACTTTGTTGAGGTTCTTTAGGAGGGACTGTCATTCTGCAATTTTTGGCCATGTGTCCAAAATTGTTACATTTGTAACATTCCACTTCAATGCTCAAAGAATCAAACATATTGTAACTTCTTCTCTATGTTTCACTAGGTCTTCTTGAAAAACCCCTTTGTGTATGGCTCTCAAAGTAGTTATTGTTCTTGTTCTTAGCTCTGCAATTTACAGCTTTATGTCCAAAATTATTACATGCATAACATAAACCAAAAAATATAGTTTGATACCTGGTAGTTGGATATCTTCTGAAAGGAGGTGCTCTTATGAATCCTTCTTCTTCTTGAGGCCTGTCTATCTATTGTTGGTTCTGAAATCTGAATCTTCTCGATGGAGGGGTGTCCCTGTAATCTTCCTTGTATATATTTTTATCCCCTTTTATTGTTTCTGCATAGCTTTTTGGATTTGTTTCTTGCTCTGTTGTTTTGGAGCTTGATCTCTTTTTTGTCTGATTGTATCCAAGTCTGGACTTGTCAAGATGATATTTTTTACTGTTGATAATGCTATCCAGAACTTTTGAGTTATTCTGCATATTTTTCTTTTGAATATCCTTTCTTAGTGTGACAATCTCTGCTTCCAGATTTCCAATGATCTTGTCATTTCCTTCTAACTGTTCTTTGAGTGCTTCTTCAATTCTTTTATCTTCTTCTATTTGAACCTTCAATTTTGTGATCATTTGTTCTAGTTCTTGAGTGTCTTTTTTTTTATCTAGTTCTGCTTGTAGTTTCTTGTTTTTCTTCTTTTCCCTTCTGATAACTTCTATGGCACTCATTAATTCTTCTCGGAAGTCAACTTCTACCTCTTCAATTTCTTCTTCATATGATTCTTCATATTCTTCTTCGGAGTCTTCTTTATCAGAATCTTCTACTGCCATGAATAGAAATCTCCTTGTTTCACTGTCACTAACTTCATCTTCATCTGATGATGAGATTTCTTCTTTGGTGCAAAAGCTTTTCTTGAAAACTTTTTTTGTAGTTCTTTTACCTTTATATGTTTGTCTGTCTTTTGAGTAACCTTCATCATTTCTCTTTTTCTTATGAGGAAATTTGTTAGCAAAATGACCAATACTATCACAATTAAAACAAATTAAAGGAAACTTACCTCTATACCTACCGTTGGTTCCTTTGTTCAATCTTTTGGCGAAGTTGGCCACTTCTTCATCATCTTCCGAGACGTCGTTGTTGTTGCTATATTTTTCTTGTTCCTTTTTCTTTTGCTTTGATCTTTTGGATGCTTTGAAGGCTGCTTCTTTTACATCTGAATTTTCCTTGTTCAGTTCTCATCTCATATGCTGTGAAGATACCATGTAGTTCGTCCATGCTTATTGAATTTAGATCCAATCTTTCTTCTAGTGCTGATATCTTAGGGTTGAATCTCATAGGAAGAGATCTTAGTACCTTTTGAACAATTACAGATTCTTCAATTTCTTCTCCCAATCCTATGATTTCATTCACTGTTTTATCGAATCGTAAGAAGTAGGTTGTGATATCTTCATCTTCCTTCATTTTTAGTTGTTCGAACTAACCTCTGTAAGTTTGAAGCTTTGTTGCTTTGAATTTTGAATCTCCTTCATAAATATTTTGAAGCTTGTCCCAAATCTCTTTAGCAGATTTACAATGTGCAACTTTGGTGAATATTGTATCACTGATACCATTCAAAAGTGCATTTTTGGATTTGGAATTATTCTCACCGAGTTTCACTGCTTTGTCATTTGTTGGTGGAACTATTGGTGTTGTGTATCCATCTACAATTGATTGCCAAACTTGAAATTCATGTGCTTGTATATATGTCTTCATCCTTATGCTCCAAAAAACATACTTTTGTCCATCAAACTGTGGTATTCCATTTTTATACGACTTGGTACTCTCCATGATCTACCTTTCAATGGTTAAACTGATTTCTGAAGGAACCTGCTCTGATATCAATTGTTGGATTACTGAGAGGGGGGGTGAATCAGTAATAGCGTAATTATAATCATTTTTCTTCAAATGTTATATCAATGTAGAATTATCATCCAATAATGAGCAGTAAAAAACAAACAATTACACACATACACAATACACTAGTGTTCTACGTGGAAACCCAAATCGGGAGAAAACCACGAAATGTTTTTTCTTATATGTCTTGAAGAATTACATTCATTGGAAGCACCAACTTCCTTTGTTTTCTAGCTACAACTAGAAGGAAGCTCCAACCCCCTAGTTTCTCAGGCTACAACCTGAAGGAAGCTCCAACTCCCCAATTCTCTAACTACAACCAGAAGGAGGCTACAACCCCCTATGTTCTCTGGCTACAACCCGAAGTTGGCTACAACCACCTATCCTTGCCCCGTCCAACCGCCCTGAAGTAGAAGTAGAATGATGGAACCATTGTCACACTATCACTATGAGATATACCACTGTAAACCTGTACCAATAATCTGAACCATGCATCAACCTGTACCTCAACCTGTAATCAACATGTACCATAAACAAGTGCATCAACCATGCACCAACTTGTACCAAACAACCTGTAATCAACCTGTACCATAAACAAGTGCATCCAACCATGTACCAAGTATGTACCAATCATGTGTCAACTACTCATCAATATGTGCCAACATCATAAACTATACACCTCATGTATGTACCAACTCATCAACTACTTGTCTCAACTATGTACTCAACATGTACCTCAACCAAAATATCTCATTAATTTCATCATCCAAATCTGATTTGTAGCTCTGTAATAGACCTGGTGTATATGATCACATTTCTGCAAACTTTCCTTAACTTTGACAACAAGAGACTAGCATTTTCATCAAACTTTTCTTTAGTCTCACATGCCTAGTTTTAGATTAATCAACAACCCTAACTTGAAGTAATCATAACTTTTTACCTGTAATGTATAAATATCTAAAACTAATACGCAATGTTCTTCAGTGTGTTTTATGCAATTCCTCCAAGTGTCACTACTTGGAACCTCTCATAAAAGGAATTATAGCAAAAATGACATACCTTGCTGAATTTTGGTTTATTATAGAGAGTGACCTTGTAGAGCGTGCCCCGCACGGAATATTTGTTGAATTGATATGAAACTGTTACATAGAATACTACAGACTATACCCTAACCAAAACATTTGGTCTCACTGAATTTGGATCTGTTATGAAGAAGTTATGACTTTTTTACTCGAAACACATGTTTGTGACTAGTTTCAGAACTGGCCACAAACCCTATTTTCCATGGAGTGTAACTCCCAAACTACAACGACCCACAAGCTCAATTTTTTACCACAGATACTTGGATATATTTTCTCAATGGAATAGCAATTTCATAGTCTGAATCATTATAGAAAAAAAAAGTTATGGCGAAAATGGTGAGATGACCTGTAAATAACATACCATAGAAAGCACCATCAAAAGAATTTATCCTTCCTTGCATTCCAGTCTTCTTTTCTTCACCTTGCCTCAGAATTCTGGCTTAGATATCCTTGGTTACCTCAGACACCTATAGATATTCAATATTCTCAAATGTGATTAAAATGAGAGAGCCTTGTCTCTTATTTATACTCTCCAAGTAGCTTCCTTAAAAACATCTTCTAGGTCACTTGGCCCCACTTTCCTTATTTTAGGGTTAACCCACTTCTAATTTCTTCATTAAATTTATTATTGAAATAATTTATTTTGTATTCACTTTAAATTATAATACACTCATTACTTCACTTTATTATTTACCTTTTAAAATCTCTTAAACCACTTTGACTACTTTGACCTTTTGGGGCTTCTAGATGACATATGAGGGTCCTCCAACTTCGTAAAGTCGTAACTCTCAAACTGTGAGGAGTTGTGTGACGTTCCACATACCATCAGAAATGGCATGACATGTACTATCCATATATAATAGTGTTATATGAAAATATATCATAACTCATACCATTATCCATCAAACAAACTTGGGTCCATTACCCAAACCTGGGGTCTCCAACTTCTCATGGCCATAACTCTCTAACCGTGAGGAGTTATGTGACGTTCTACATACCACCGGAAATGGCATGACAAGCACTATCCATATAGGATAGTTTCCCTGACAAATTCACTGTCCTTAATCTCATTATTCCACAATTAAGCATGGGTTCTCTTACTCTTCAAAGTGTCTTCCCGTGAGGGCTTTCACCATAAGGGGACCACTTTGGAGTTCATCCATATTTACTTCTTATCAACCATGACAAAACAATAATGATTCATATTTACATCAAACAATATTGGGTCCATTACCCAAACCTTTGTGCTATGGGGCTTTCTTCAAGGGTTGACATCAATAACAACCAACCTTAATCAACACAACGGCTAGTTTCAATGATGGTATCTCACATTCAATCGGCAAAACAGCTTCGATACCATACACTAATTGGAATGGTGTAAAACCCGTGGCTGACTTTACGGATGTCCGATATGCCCATAATGTTGAAAAAAACATTGTATGCCAACTTGTTTTGTGAATTCCTATTATTCGTCGAAGCATGGTGATAAGAACCTTGTTTATTGCTTCAACTTGGCCATTGGCCTGCAGATAGTAGGGGGTCGAGTTTTCATGCCGAAAACCCAACTTTTCAGTAAGCTGAGACATCATGAAGTTTCAAAAATGGTCTACCATGATCGGTGACGATAGATTGTGGGATTCCAAAGCGTGTGATGATATGATTGAATATGAATATGGCTACAGTTTTTCCGGTACTGTCGAATGTAGGCATCACCTCAGCCCATTTCGTGAAATAATCCACGGCTACGATAATGTATCCATGCCCCCCGACTAAGTGAGGGTTACATGTCATGAAATCGATACCACATTTAGCGAAAGGTCCAACAGAAACTACAAGGTGTAAGGGAGCAGGGTGAGATCTTATCCTGTGATTGTATGTTTGAAAAGCGTGGCGTTTCTGGACGGCAATTATACAGTCTTTAAATAAAGAAGGCCAGAAGTACCCTGCTCATAAGATCTTTTGGGCAGTGGCATACCCAAACATATGACCGTCACACGCTCCAGAGTGGTAGTCATTCAAAGCTTTCTCGGCCTCATCAAAGGTGAGACAACTTCTTAATATAAAGTCAAAACCACGGCGATAAACGGTGTCACCGAGAATGATGTATTGACGGGCTTGATACCGTATGTGATGACGGTTTGTACTAGAGAGGTTGGGCCGAAAAATTTGAGTCTAGAAATAAATGATAATATCTCCATACCAAGCATCATCAGAACTGATCAGAAAAAGGGATTCATCTTTTAGGGAATCCTCTGCCACAGTTTCTGTTTCAGCGGCGGGAAGGTCACATATCAGTTCGGCAAAAACCAGTGATTTCTTCGACTTAGCACGTTCAAACTCTAAGTCGAACTCTTGGAGGATGACGATCCATTTGGAATACTTTCCCCCTAGCAATTGGCATGTAAGGATATGTTGCATAGGGTTGCAAGAAGAAATGACGATGGTCTTTCGTAATAGGATATAGTGACGAAAACCTTGAACTGCTTGAACAGCTGCCAAGGCCAGTTTTTCCACATGTAAATATTTGGCTTCGATAGTTGTGAGGCTCTGACTCAAATAATAGATTACATGTTTGTCGTGTGAATCATATTCTTGGACTAAAACCATGGCAATGGTAGAGTCCGAAGCGGCAAGGTAAAGGAAATAATCTCGACTGTAATCTCGTGGGAAAAGTAGTGGTGTACATGTAAGGGCAAGTTTCAAAGATTCAAAGGATTTGTTCGCAGTCTCGTCCCAGACGAATGTAGAACCTTTCTTCAACAATCGAGTAAATCCTAACATTAACTCAGCATATTTTGGAATGAATTGACGCAAAAAGTTTGCCTTCCCTTGCAAACTTTGGAGTTGGCGTAAGGTAGAAGGAGGAGGTAGATTAAGGATGGCATCAACCTTCAGAGGATCCACCCTAATTCCCATACATGACACAATGAAACCCAGAAGTCGGTCGGACTCTACACAAAAAACGCATTTGTGTGGATTTAAACACATACGATAATAACGACAGCGAAGGAAAATGGCTCGGAGATGGGTCGGGTGGTCTTGGCGATGCATGGAATGCACTAGTAGATCATCGAGATATGGTTGTACACTGCGATTTATATCGTGAAAATCATAAGACATGGCACATTGAAAAGTCGCACCAGCATTCTTTAAACCGAAAGGAAGTTTTCGGTAGGCGAAAGTACCCCAAGGACAAATGAAAGCAGTTTTTTGTTGATCCACGGGTAAAATGTTGATCTGGTTATAGCTGGAGAAACCGTCCATTAATGAGAAGATTTCACTCCCGGCACAATCGTTGACGATCTGGTCAACGAAGGGGGTTGGAAAGTTGTCCTTGGGACAAGATTTATTAATATCACTATAATCGACGCATACATGGATCGTGCCTTGTTTTTTATTGACCAGAAAGAGATTAGATACCCAATCGGTTAAAGCCACGGGATAGATAAAACTGGCCTTGAGAAGTTTTTCAACTTCGAGTTTAATAGCAGCAGCTTTACGGGGGTGGACTGGGTGAAGTCTCTGTTGAACGGGTTTAGCATTCAGATAAGTCTTAATTTCGTGTACAACGATATCGGGGTCAATACCCAGCATCTCTTCGTAGCTCCAAGCGAAAACGTCACGGAATTCTTGAAAAATAGCTTTATAAGTGACGACCTCAGCATTGGAACAAGCGGCTCCGAGATGAACATTTTCAACAATTCCAGGTTTAACGGATATGTCAAGAGGAATAGTGGGTGAAATATTACTCAAGTTCCCTTTGTAAATCACATTGTGGGTTGATGTGGGAACAGAGGAAATGACCACAACGGTCGACAGAGTCGAAATCTTTTGGTAGCTCTCTATAGTGTGTTGTTCGAGGAAGAGAATGGAACGATGATGCACATTGTCCCATGGGGTATCTTCCATGGACATAACTGACATAATCATCTCGTCTGTAGGAAAAATGAAATGAAACGGATCAGGATATGAATCACCAATAGAGGGGGTAGAAGGGGTTGCCAATTGAATGGCTTGATAAGCGGATTCAACCGGACTCGGAGGCATTTGTTCACCATAGCGAAGATAATCACCAGGTTCGGGTACTATCCACAGGTCATGAGACGCGAGGGTTTCACGAACATAGGTAGAGATCATGTTGATTGAGGCGACAAAAGGAGGTGGAATGTCAGGTGGTTGGATTGGGAATGTACCCATCAAAGTAGAATCTTTAAGGAGACCCACACCGACATTCTCGTACCCAGGGGGTGTCTTCGAAATGAAAGGTACGTTGCTAGTACGAGAATCAAAGTTAAAGAAAGCCAGTTGGTCAACATTAACCACCTTTCCTTGGTGTGGGAAACGTAACACGCAGAAAAGTGTGGAGACAACTGTATCCATGGAATCAATCCAGCTACGGCCAAGAAAGAGGTTGTAATCAAGAGGCACATCGAAGACCTCGACCTCGACGTTGATCCTTTTGCCTTCCAACGTAATAGGCAACGAAGGAAGAACACCGTAGGGTTTAAAACCAGAGCCATTGAAGGCCTTGAGTGTGTTGTGTGATTCAGTGAGAGGAGGAGAGTCGATGGCTTTCCAACAGGAAATAGACATGACGCATGTCGAGGCGCCCTCGTCAATGACGGTTCTACATATTTTTTTTTCTCTACGACAACTTGTATCTGAAACGCTAGTTGAGGAGCTAGCCTTGGAATGTGATCTTTCAAGTCAAAGATGATCAATTTTGTATCCATGGGGTCAATTCCACCAATAGCCTTTAACAGATCCTTCCGTTGCGCGGGGCAACTTTGAAGGACTTCAAGAGATGACATCGTGGAGGGTGCTTGCACAAGATCTTCTACAATACTGTAGTTTTGAGCAGCATGCGCATGAGGGTTGAAGGCAGACTTTCGAACAACGCCCTTTGGAAGAGGGTGGAGGACTATATTGAGACTCGGTCGTTCGAGATGAAGAGGATCGTTGGGAGGTGAAGTCGAGGGAGTCGGTTGTACCAACGAAGGTGGAATATCGTCAACTTTCTCCTTTGAGGGAGAGTAGTCATTGGCCCGAGTGGCGATAGCAATGTCGTTCTTTTTTAATCACATGTACACATAAGGACGTATGAAGTGGTGGAAGGAGAGGGTTGGTCATGAATGACCAATTGGGCCTGTTGTTGAGAAGGGAAAGGTTGTGACAAAATGACAGGTGTGGGAGGCTTCGCGGTCCCTTGAAGGAACTTAGTGACCTCAACACATCTTAGACAATCTTTCGTGTAGTGATCATCACCACAGATAAGGAAAGGATATCTCGGTTTACGTTTATCCTTATCATCAGTAGGTTGTGTTTTGGTTTTATCAGATTGCAGGTTATTTTTATCCTCCTTGTTCTTACCCTTCCCTTTTTTAGATTTATTATTTCCAGCAAGGGTAGATTGAACGGAGTTAATCTCAGAGGTTTTGTCGGTGGAAGGGGTAGGAGTCGGAGCATTCTGAACATTAGAAGCATTAGACTTGGGGTTGGTGGGAGAGGCTTGCATAGATTGAGGTTGAGCATGGAAAGTGCCAATCACACCATCGGCCGCATGAGAAGCAGCAGGGGTAGTTGAGGTAGCGGTGGTAAAAGAGCAAGGTGCATCAAGGAGTAAATCATAAAAAGTACACGTTTGTGAATAAACGAGATCAAGGTACTGAGCGCGACTGATCACCTGTTCTTCGGTGACAACTCCACCCATGGAAATGTCACAAGAGATTTTATTCACGAATGATTTTATGAACCACTCTTCCAATAACCGATCGGGAAGATCAAGTTTGATCAAACATCGTCTTCGTCTCCACTCATGAATGTGATCGGAGATGTGAGTGGCTTTATTTTTCTTGAAGGAACTCAAAATCTCGGTTCCTGTTTCATAATGGATCGGCAACTGGTAGTGTGTAAGGAAAGCCATGGCGAGGGTATTAAAGTCGGTGAAGAAGCCTTGTGGTAATTATATATACCACTTTGCAGCCGAACCCGTAAGAGTTCATTGGAAGAGTCGTAACCGAATGGAGTTGTCCATCAAAGAGTTGGACGAACACCAAAGGTGAAAATTCATGACATGGTTATTTGGGTCCTATCCAGATTTACCGTCGAATTTGGGAATGTCGGACGGTAACTTGGACGGTATAACAGGCCAATGAGGAGAATGTAGGATAGGGTCATTCAGGATTCTAGACAAGTCGGGTAGATCCAAAGTGGCTAAAAAGGGCAACTGTCTATTCACATGAGGGTACTGGTGACTTTGGGGAGGAAGTCCTATCGGTATACCAGTAGGACTGTAAGCAGTTTGCATGTGATGCAAAGATTCTGGTAGATTCGAGTGTGGGTGTGGAGGCATATAGCCCATAGGGTTGTACGGATTAGGGATGTTCCCTTGAAAAGGTACACTAGGCTGAACGTTCGAACCCCAAATGGGATTGGAAGGACCTGGGTATGGTTGGCCTGCACTAGGGGGTATGAAAGAGATAACTTGGGGTTGTTGCCCCCCAATAGATTAAGGATTACCCTGGGTAAGAATGTTCTAATATTGGGTCAGGGGTGCTGGTATGTTCTGTCCATAGGGTGGGGTAGGTGGAGGTTGTCCTCCAACTGGGGATTGTCCTCCAAACGGGGGTTGTGTCCCAATTTGGGTTTGACCTCCAAGTTGAGTTTGGCCCCCAGGGTTGAATTGTCCGCCAACAAAAATCTGAGAATCGGACGTGAAAGACTGAGTAATGCCTCTGTTCGGGTTGTGGCCACTAGGGTCGGATCCTCCGGTAAAAGGTGGATAAGACCCTCCAGAGGATTGTACCTAGGAGGAGGAAAAACTCCAAAAGCTCTATATGGAACCTGAGTAGGAATAGGGATAGAAGTATTCAACGCATTATACCCAGGAGGAAGCGACGGGATAGGTCTAGGCGAAAGTGGTGTGCCAATGGGAGCTTGGCTAGCCATTGTATTCCCGGTGGGAATAGTTGTAGCGTTTGGGACCATTGTAGAATGGGCCATCTAAAGGGGGATGGTCGAGCTAGGATCAACTGATTGGGTGTCTAAACCAACAAAAAGATAGGCATTTGTACTGGGTATCATGTCTGTAGCAGACATTTCGGGCAGCTCGGGTTCGACAGATATATCAGCACCTGCCCCGGAGCTGAAAAGATCCTGCACCGTATGGTTGTACTGGGTATCGTGTCTGTAGCAGACATTTCGGGCAGCTCGGGTTCGACAGATATATCAGCACCTGCCCCGGAGTCGAAAAGATCCTGCACCGTATGGGGCGGTGTTCTAAATATGTCAGTAGTCCAAAAAGGATCTTGGCCTTCAGGACCTGCGAAAGGTCTGGTTGGTATTCCAGAAGTCTGAACAACAAGTTCTCTGGATGAATTTAGTCGAAGAATACGTCTCTCGGAACCGTGAGGAAGTCGAAAAGACTCTAGAGAATCAGAAACTCGGAAATTGTCTAAAGAGTCAGTTATTTCCACTCGTGGAGTGGCAGTGTCTTGGACCTCAGTCTGTTGAGGAGAGCCCTCCGATGGATTGGTAGGCAAGGGTTGAGAACCTTCCGGATCTTCCGGGAGTAGGCCTTCCATTCTACATGAACGGCGTGGAGGGTCAATATTGCCCGAACCAAATACTTTACGGAAAAAATCTATGGCCAACTATGGAAAACAACAGCACTCACTAATATAATCTAGGAATCACACCAAGCAAACAAAACCTTCTTATTTCGAAGTCACTAGTTGGTGATGAAATCCAACGTCGCGAAGTCAAGACAAGAAGGGGCTAGGGTAGATCGGGTGGAAAAGTTACGTTGACGACCTGCTTAACGGACTTACACCCTGGTGCAAGCTCCCACACATAATCATGGGTATACCCTCCAAGGAGCCCGAGTGATTTTGGCCAACATCAATTCCAGGTACCGTGAAGACTTGACCCTCCACAGTCACCTTGTGTAAGACCCTAAGAATATAGGCTACTAAGGTTACCAAGAACAACAGTGATGCCTGGGGAAACAGTCGACAGTTCGATCCACGCACAAGGGCAGGTTATCTAGCCCGAAATCAACTCAAAAGGCTTCCACTCATCATTGTGGGTATACCTTTTAAGCAACCCCCATAATACGCACAATCTCTACACCAAGACCAACAAAGCAGGGTGAGTAACTCTGCCAGTCTTAATGCAACCTCAGGTTTGACCCTTGTGTGAGAAGGGCTTCCCAGGAAAAAATGTTGCCAATGGATTTGAACACTCCCTATCACAAGATACTACTTTATGCTTTAGAAAGTGTGCCTCACAACCTATTTTGAAGCACTAGCCTAGCTAATGTTGGTGTAAAAGACCCTAGAAAATAAAAGTTGTTAAGTGAATTTTAAAATTACGCAGTGTTTTTATACGATGTTGTTTACGCAAGAGGGAGACGGAAATGAAACCAATGTTGTATGAGACCTTGACCCGAGAGCGTGCAAATAGAAAACGAATGATGCAATTTTTTGTTCAATGAATTCTATCTACAATAGGGAGAAGATATCTTTTCTGGAATGATGTAAGCTACCAAATGTACTTTTTTTTTCTTGAATGAGCTCAATTTCAAACAACCATAAACAATGAAACTTCTCAATATTTCTCTTCTTTCTTTTTCTTTTTAAAAAAAAATTGAATGCAAAAACTTGCTTATGAATGATTACTTAGTAGAATAAGTGACTTTAAATTCTTCCTTTCTAAAACTAAATCAGGGGTATTACGAAGAAAGGACAAGTAATCAAAGAAAAACAATACACTCAACAATCACCCAAATCAAACTTTCAATGAAGATAAAAGTAAAAAATGACAAGAAAGTATTCTATCAAATGTAAATGAACGAATATCTTCCCAGTCAACAAGCAATCCGAAAAACGTAATCAATCCAAAACATTTAAATCCAATCAACAAACTTTCAATCAATCAAGCACTCAGATGCGGGATCAGAGATTATATCCTTGTTGATAAAAATCAAAAATGAAATTGGAAAATAAATAAGAGAGGTGTTCGATCTCTTAAAACCAATCGACAGCAAGCTAAACACTCAGGAAACAGTCAAGAACTAGCATTAAAAATTCCTTCCAACTGATAAAAAAAAAATGGGTATCAAGAGGTGACCAAACCCAATCCAAAAAAATTTGCAAACGTTGTCGCGACCCAGCAATAGGTTACAGTGTGGAAATCAACCGTTTTTGCAGGCTAGAAACAAGCAGGGTGCGGAAAGCCTGCATTGGGATAAACTGTTAGGGTGCGGAAATCAAAGGTTTATGTAGGTTGTGTATAGGTTACAATGTGTAAGTGTTTGAAAACAAAGAAATTTTGGAAAAAGGATGGAAGGTCTGAGGAAACTTTCAGGTCCAGAGAGTATTGTTGGATTTCCCATAGACTCAGACACTGAAACAGAATGAAAAAGATAGGCTAAAAGCAAATGGCCCACAAAAACCACAAATAAGTCGTATCCCCAGTGGAGTCGCCAATGTTGTTATTGGGTAAATCGGTAAATGCGGACATAAACTAATCCCCCTAGATCCCCCTGGATCTAGAAAAAAACGAGACGAAACATGACGCTTTCCCTAAGCCGTAATCATTGAGTTTACTACCAAAGAAGGAATGAATGACATACCTTATGAATCACTTCCTTATATCTTTGTTATCCCTGCTTCACTTCGGTGCTCCTGTGAAATCATATCTGCAATGACACAAACCAACCAACGCGAAAAAAGCAATAGTAGAATTCAATGACAACCTAAACATGTGATCAAGGAATCATGTAATAAAATACAAATGATTTTATGGGAAATAGACATGCCACCGTATTATATTAATGAAAAGTAGAAGACACAACCGAATTGTCTTGATGTCGCAAGTTCCCTTTTAGTGGTCCTTCATTCCAACACACACATACACTTGCTCCGAAATTCGCATGAAGATAATCCACAAAAGTTTGATGGACAAATGGAGGCCTCAAGCATCACTTGAAACAGGATTCTTCATACAGTGTTCAGCCTATTCTTTCATCAATTCTTTGCTTAATCTTGCTTAACCTTTTCCATGAGAAGCCCATGATTATATAGGATAAGGTGAAGTGGTTAAAAGGATGAGGATGATCCCACCAAATCAGAGAAACCAGTAAGATCACAACCATACGGACGCCACCTCACATTCTAGAAGATTCTCCTTCTAGAAACTTCGTGAACCTCTTTCTTCTTTTAGCTTTCAAACGTCGTCGCACCTTGCCTATATAGCAGACTGTAGAAACCCCGCGGGCCAGCTACAGAGCAGCCTGCGAAAACCCCGCGGGCCAGCTATAGAGCAGCCTGCGGAAATCAAAGATTTTCGCACTGTGTAATACTTGCAGCCTGTGGCGTCCTTCCAAAAATCAGTCTTGTAGAGGAAGAAAGTAGTTGCTTTTCTCAGGCAAAAGATCATTTTGAGAACCTGAACACATGCTTGTAAAATCATTATCAGGGTGGCCAAAATAATGTGTAACACCCCTTTTTGTACTTTGTCCCTGATGAAATGATATATGGTTTCAATGTGCTTGGATCTATCACAGAACACTGGATTTTCGGATAACTTGATGCAACGTTGATTATCACAGAAAATTGTGGTGGGAACCAAGTCTGTCCCAAAAATATTTGTAAGCATTTTCCGAAGCCAAATGGCCTCACAGCTTGCTTGGATAGCTGCCATATACTCGACTTTTGTTGAACTAAGTGCAATTGATTTTTGTTTTCTATTGTACCAAGATATCACACCTTAACCTAGGCTGAACGAGCAGCCAAAGGTACTCTTTCTATCTGTTGTACTTCCATCCCAATCTGAATCAGAATAACCCACCAGATTGATTTGATCTCCCTGTAGATATTGAATACCAAATTCTATTGTACCCTTCAGGTACCTTAGGATGTGTTTTGTTGCAATCCAGTGTACTTCCCTTGGATCTACCATATGTTAACTGAGRGTACATTGAATATCKATGAGAGAAGCATACCTTGAATATCTCTRAGGGGGTACACTTGTTCTAACTGAAGTTTTTGGAGACTGTACTTGTTCATTTKCTTCCCTCRGCAGTTGTTYAGCTCATTTTGGTTTYCTTTTCYTGGAAGTAGTCGGTAGCTCTCMCTCTTGGTGTTCCACTGTGGGAATATCTGCCCCTACTGATGATAATAATAATAATAATAATCTATTTTTAAGGTCACGGCCAAGCCAGCACACCAAATTGGTGTATGAGACCCCCTTGTTTGTGGGACAAGGGACCCCCCTCCGCCCAGCAATTTGACTAGTAAATTCTACGAAGGTATACATACCCTACCCCCCTCTGGATTTGAACCTGTGACCTCTTAAGAGGCAACACATGTTCTTAACCATTAGGCCCACTCAGGCTGTATTCGGTTTAAGAGATGTCMTTGTCTTGATATGAGTTTCGAAGGGCTCTTTCTTCTTCGAACTTTACGTCTCTRTGTAGGATAGTTTTCCTGATGGTGGGGATGTATACTCTGTAGGCTTTGGAGGTCTCACTGTACCCAACCAAAATCCCCTTTTCAGYTRTAGGATTGAGTTTAGTCCTTTTCTCAGCAGGAATATGGCAATAGKAAACACRCCCAAAGATCYTGAGGTGGYTAATGTCTGGCTTCTTTTCGGTAAAAGCCTCTTCTGGAGTCACATTTCTCAGTRCTTTGTGAGGACTTMTATTTTGAAGATAAACTGCAGTGTTGCAAGCCTCTRCCCAGAGAAKCTTAGGAAGATTTTGATCATGCAACATTGCTTTTGTYGCACCTACAATGGCTCTGTTCTTCCTCTCTGAGATCCCATTCTGTTAAGGGSTATAAGGGACTGTCAGTTCTCTTTTGATTCCAGCCTCARCACAAAACCTMTTAAAGGCATATGAGGTGTACTCTCCTCCATTGTCAAACCTAAGRGCTTGTATCCTCTTTCYTGTCTGAGTTTCAACTAGGGCCTTGAATTCAAGAAACCTCTTGAGAACTTCTTCTGAAGTTTTTCCCRTCAAGAAGTAAATCCARKTTTTCCCGKAGAAGTCATCTATGAAAGTGATGTAGTATTTGAACTTTCCTCCTATGGATAAAGAGGACATGGGACCACARATATCAGTATGAATTAGGTCTAAAATGCYCTTGGACCTTGATTCACTCTTGGGGAAGGGTGCCCGCACAAACTTTCCTAGAAMACAMCCTTTACATATTTCATGGTGTTCTGAAGTGAATGGGGGCATCCCTGTCACAATCTTACCCAAGATTTTAAGGGCACCATGTATGAGATGAGCTACACGTTTGTGCCATAACTCAYRGTCTCTGGTGTTGTTGCTTCTTGCTAGAGCGTAGTGGGAGTCAAAYTGTAATTTATATAGCTTGTCCTTTCTTACTCCAATGACTTGTTCAGATCCCATGCTCAACCCCCTGGGCTTGATGTAGGCCCTTTGATCCTTGAAGGAGACCTCATAACCCTTATCTTCTAGGGTTGATACTGAGACCAGATTCTTCTTCAGTCCAAGAGCATGAAGAACGCCTGATAGGTAAAGAGGCTTGCCAGACTCCCTCTCAAACCTTACAGTTCTGACTCCCTTTGGATGATAGGCACAGTCATCACCAAAAAGGATCTCAAACCCAAATTCCTTTTCACTCAAGTTGTTGAAGTAATGTTTGTGGCCAGTCATGTGATTGGATGCTCCACTATCTATATACCATACCTCACTGGTTTGGGTAGAAGACATGCAGGTTGTACACACTTCATCTTCCATTTCAATAGAGGAGAGCGGTCCCAGCTAACTTGGCTCTGATACCATGTAAAATAATGAAAATACTAACAGGCAAATTATGCATATTCTTAGTGAACCATAATAAAATGCTCAAGACAGAACCGAGACAGAAAATAAGGAAGTAATATATTATTTATCTCAACAAACAACAGTACAAAAGCATGCTAGCTGACTTCTTACAGCCTTTACATAAGTCTCATACTCCTGTAGCTTGAGTGTTGATTCCTGTAGCTTACACAATCCGTACACATCGGGATTCCCTTGCCCATAATAGCCCCATACAATTTTGTATTGGTATTGTGATGCGACCTGTGTATGCCACTAAGTGGCAACAACCCTACTTGGTCTATGTATGCAAATATACGAGTTGCCTCTCAGGCATTCAAGAAAGTCTTATCACGGTCTGCCTCCCTTCACTCATGTGAATCGATGAATGCAATAGACAACTAGGTAACTTTTTGTTTTGTTATTCCTCTCTCAGTTTAGGGTTAGTGTGTGGGCCCTCAGATCGTGGAAGATCCCAGCCATTGGATCCTTTTCAAGATCAATGGTTGGGAGTTGTTCCTTTATTGACATATCTTAAGTTTTTACTTTTTACCTTTTCCTCACTAATACTCAACAATGCATGCCTCTTCCGACCTACTGCAATATAAAATTTGATCATGAATCATCGCCTTCGTTGCCTCAACAATAGACCTGTTCTTTATCTCTGCAACCCCATTCTGTTGGGAGTTGTAAGGAAAAGTGTACTCCCTCTTTATCCCTGCCTCAACACAGAAATCACAGAAACCCTTGGAGGTGTACTCTCCATCATTATCTAATCTCAGTATCTTGATCATCTTTCCGGTCAGGTTCTCAAACTGTGCTTTGTACTCCTGAAACCTGCCAAGGACTTCTTCAGATTCCTTGGACTTCAAGAAGTAAATCCAAGTCTTTCGAGAGTAGTCATCAACAAAGATCACATAGTATAAGTATTTTCTCAATGAAGCAACTGTCATAGGCCCACACAAATATGAATGCACCAGGTCCAAGATCCCCTTGGATTTGTTGTCACTGATCGGAAAGGACCCCTTGGCATTCTTGCCAAGAGCACAGCCTCTGCAAATGCCATCATGCTCTACACGAAGCGTTGGAAGACCTGTCACCATCTTCCCCAGAGAGGGAAGAGCTCTATAATTCAAATGAGCAAGTCTCCTATGCCATAACTCACTCAGACTGATAGAATCATGCACCAGGGCCTGAATTGGTCACATTGTCAATCTATACAAATTTTCTTCTTGAACACCAATCACTCAAGTTGATCCCATACTAGAGTTCTTGTGCCAAGCAAGAACCTTTCCATCAGAGAAGACAACCTTGTAGCCTTTGTCCTCCAAGGCTGAAATAGAGACAAGGTTCCTTCTCATCCCCGGTACAAACAATACATCACTCAAATGAAGTGAGGTACCGAAATCTAACTGGAAGGAAATGGCCCCAGATCCCTTCACAGTATATCTTACATCATCACCAAGTACAACATGCAACCGAGAGTCTTTCTCTACTAGATCAGTGAGGTGCTCTCTATATCCAGTCATATGTCTAAAAGCACCACTATCAATCAACCAAATATCACTACTAGTAGGAATCATACCTGAGAGGGTTGAAATGAAGAACTCCTCATTGTCCTTTCTTGCTTTCCTTGACTTCTTCTGGGGTGGCTCTTGGTCAACATCAACGGTGGAGGCATGTTGCTTCTTATTCTTCCACAAAGGGCATTGTTTTACATAGTGGCCAAACTTCTTGCATTTGAAGCACCGAATCTTTGAAAGATCCTTCTTTTTATGCTCAGGAGCTTATCTGGGCTTTCTTTCTTTGAATGATCTGTCGAAACCTCGTCCTCTTCCTTTTCCTTTCCTTGCATGAGAGGCAAGGGCATGATTTTCATCATGATGGGAACTTTGCGCACCTCTGGCAACAAGTCTGGTCTCCTGAGTACAATATGCCCATAATCGATCAAACTTAGGCAATTTGGATCTCCAACTAATACTCTGAATGAATGGCTCTCGATGGCTTGGAAGACCATTGAGAGTCAACATGACAAGCTCTATATCCAAGATGATCTCTCCAATGCACCCAACTGATCTCTGATCTCATATATCTTCATGAAGAAGGTGGCAATTGTATCTACCTTAGCCATCTTGACATTCTGAAGCTGGTGCTTCAAGGCAATGGTTGTGTTGGTGTTATTGCTCTCAAACAACTTCTTCAAGGCGTCAAACATCTCTTTAGTTGTCTTCCGTTTGGATATGTGCAAAACCAAGTGGTCTCTCACAGAGTAGATGATGATCCTTCTAGCTCTTGCATCATTCTTCTTCCATTGAGATTTCTATGAAGCATCATCAAGTGTTGGCACAACCTCTTCCACAAAATTCATCAGATCACTCTCTTCCAGAGTGATGAGTAGCCTAGACTTCCAAGAGTGGAAGTTGAAGCATCATCAGGTGTTGGCACAACCTCTTCCACAAACTTCATCAGATCACTCTCTTCCAGAGTGATGAGCAGCCTAGACTTCCAAGAGTGGAAGTTGGAGGCCCCATCAAGCCTATCTTCCACTGGAACACTTGTCACCATGGTTGCAGAAACCCTAGGACCGAAATAATGCCAAAAATTCAAACTTCTCCAATCTGCAATCTGAGAGTTGTAGGAGATGCACTAGAGTAGGGTGCACTTGTATATGAAATAATTAGGCCCAACGACCTAGGGAATGTGTTCAACGAGCTTGACAGGGAAAAGTGCAATTGCAGCCAAACCCTAGCGAAACTGCAGAAAAGAGCTAGCCAACGGCAGAAGAGGGCTAGCGAACTTGTGCGGATGGCTTCTTCAAGAACACTGCTCTGATACCATGCTGAATTTTATGCTTGTTCAGATTTCATTAACTTTTTTCAGCATTTCACATTAGCATAAGCATAGATGAAGCATAAACCATATACAATAGCTACAGTAAATAACCAAGATCACAAGAAGATAACCATGCACAAGATATACAAGAATTTATCTTGGAAAACCCTTCTGCACAAGGGAAGAAACCCTAGCACCCTTTCACTCGAATATTTGTCCAAGAGAAGATACAAGACCAAAAGAAGAAAGGCGCTACTCTCCAAAGATAGCGCACTAGTCCAAGAGAGCGAAAATACACAAGAGAGAATGATCCAAAAGTGATGTCTCCAAATGGGAGATGGCTCTCTATATATACAAGTCCATCATGTGAACTATCACATCCAAGTGGTGTCACTCAACAGGGACGACTTGAGCTTCTAGGTCTTTTGCGCAAGGCTTGGGCCTTCTTCCTTCTCTAATGTCATAGTGAAAGGTCTCCTCTATCTCGTCACACATGGCTACAACCAATGTGGACCTTCTCATCTCATCTAGGGGCCACAACCCACTAAGGCTACAACCACATAGTGTCCACAGGTCAACCCAGCTCAGTCCATCGAGGAGTACAACCTGGGAAATATCCCAACCACATGCGCTACACTCCAAGGGTCATTGGGCACCAACCCAATATGTCATTACAGGTCAACCCAGCTCAATCCATCGAGGGGCACGACTTGGAGAATATCTCGACCACATGGGCTACACCCGAAGGGTCATTGGGCACCAACCCAGTACAACTTATCAGTGCATCGATAAGTGTCATACTCAACTCAATTCATCGAGGAGTATCATCGCAAGTCAACCAAGCTCAGTCCATCGAGGAGTATGACCTAGAGAATGTTTCATGAAGCTGCAATCATCAACATTATGAATATTTATTTTTCTGATAGTTGCTTGAATTCTTCTCATCATTTAACAAAACATTTTTGTCCTAACTTCAAGGACTTTACAATTATCATCAAAATTATTAGAGGCATGGCTAAACTTAACATAAGATTGGCCCACATAGTCAACAAAATCCAGTTGCATTTGTGTGGATTTCTAGATGTTCAATTCCTCCACGTTAAATGGGCGTATAATTCCCTTGCAGAAAATAGAGTAAATGTTGGGAACACTCTCACCTACTCTAAATTACAAACAGAAGAAAAGCCTAGAATGGTGGAGATTTGAAGATAGGCTATTCCATGACAAATGAAACCAAGGTCATTCTAACTCTTCCTCCAAGGCAAGGGCATCCTAAGGAAATGAATGCAACAAGCACTCATCGACTCGCCACTCCTTCAACTTCAAGAGATTTTCCAAGGCAACACTGGAATATTCCGAGGAAGAAACTACTCATGTACATGTTCCAATACATATTTGAGGAGAAGGCATTTGTATGGTCAAAATCAACTAGACTTGGATCCTACCAGTGGTCATGAAGTAAAGGATGGGGTGTTTAGAATGAATAATTTGAATGTATATCTTTGACTTTTATTCAAAGATCAGTTCAGAAGGATATATTCTTGTAAAAGGAAAGTAGACTCAATAACTAAGGAATTCTGGACAACGGCACAATTTTGTACTAAAACCATTATTGACACTAAGTTTTTATTCAACTTTGTCTTATTTTGTTGTCTCTTTGTTATACTAAAAAATAAATCTTACTAATTCAATTAAAATTTGATATCCAAATGTATCCTACCACATCCCCCTTTGTCACATCTTTTCTTTTCTCTAAAGAATCATTATCTTTTCTTTCCTCTCATGAAATATTGCAAAATGTGAAATGTGATCAAATATCTAATCATAAAGTCATCAATCTTATCCTTTAATGGGAGCTTACCACTTATCTCCATATGTCACTCCTTTTCTTATCCTTAAACTGAAACTTATATATTTTTGTGTCACTCCTTTTCTTCCTTATCCTTAAACTGAAACTTATATATTTTTGTTTCCACTGATGACTCTAGACAAGGTTGTAATCATTAGTATTTTTGGTACACTATTATGAATATTTATCTTTTTGATAGTCACTTCAAGGTTGTAATCATTAGTATTAGTATTTTTGGTACACTTGTAAATATATATCTTTTTGATAGTCTCTTGAATGCTTCTCAATGGTAGCAAAATGAACTTTTCCTAATTTCAAGCATAAATGCTTGAATGTGTTCAGAATTGAACCACAGAGTTTTGAATTTCGATCTCTCCATTAATACAAGGCTGATCAGCTCACTGCTTGCCGCTAAACCACACATCCATGTACTAAAATATCTAAATTTGTTACAAAATAATATGAAAATCAACATATAGTTCAGTCACCCATAATGTGAACTATACAATGATCATGCTTCTAATATGGAAACCAAATAGAGTTTGTAAAATAACAACCATCCTCCTCAACTGAATCAACCACATCATAAGACAAAATTCAACTGATATCCACAATGGAAGAGATTGCCCATCCTGTACTGCATATATATGCAAGGGTGGGCAATGTTATAAAGAGTGTCTGCCGCACAATGTGCATTGAGCGCAGGCTACATAATTTTCTACATTCACAATGACTTGCAAGCAAATAACAATCCGGAAGACAAATGCTTTAAAGTTTTCATGCTCGAGGTAAACTGCCAAACTATCAAATCAATCTTAATGGTCTATAAAAGATATTCCTCGTAGTACACTCTTCATGAAATGAAAAATGTTATGATCCAAAACCCATAAAAACATTGATTATGCCAAATGTATAGGGGGACGACTCCTAAATATGATTAAGATAATCAATTAAACAATCACTCTTGATATAAAGGAGAATAACTCCCAATGACCCGAAAAGCTGAATCCGTGTAAATGACTAATAATCCCAACTGATTATAGAGATCACAATTTTTACTCAATGAATTTCTATTCTCAAAAATTAAATATGCAGTGACCTGTGAATCGTAACTGATGTTTCTGTTGCACAGTTTGTATTATAGAAGCAAATAATGAAACTAAAACAAAGTACACCAATCCATCTTATTCACAGTTAGCTGCTTTGCCATGACAACATGATAGGCTAAAACAATCGAGCCTAGTAACGATCTTACCCATAAAAACATTTTTCCTGTTATATGCATTGAAATCTATATATGAGAATGAAATACTCCAGAACTGATGTCAAAGACAAAACCATTAACTTGTGCCGAAGTCACCTAGATGTCCAGATATAGATAGGATCAGCAATGTGA
>ML833795.1:0-25173 GCA_009831015.1 Picea engelmannii
AACTCGATGATTTCGGCGTTCAATAGCCACGATTGACTTGTGGCTGTGCTAGTAACTAGATCATACAAGAATATTCACAGGTTGTACGTTGATAACGTCACTCGAACTAATGAGCATGGATTTTATCCAACGCGAAGAGTTCCATGTTATTAATTTCATCGAATCGAAGGAATTTAGAGAGGTTTAAGGCTTGCAATTAAATTTTACAGAGATCGAATTCTAAAATTTGAACTTGCCAATAAGTTGATAGCATCCCAACCCATTTGAGATTCCAGAGCTGCATAAAAAATTTTAACGAACTACGCAGAGATCTTAATGTAAAGAAAATACAGTATTTTGCAATTAAATTTTTACATGGTCAGACGCAATGACAAACATTCGAAATCGCAAACTTCATCAAGGAACCAACAATTTTCTCAATTCGGAATGCAACAATAAAAATAACTGTACATTTCCTAATTTCTCTAAATGCAAAATGTTGAAAGTGATCCTTCACAGCTCTAAACATAGGAGTTGTAAATTAATTTACAACGACCCTACAACTCAAAATTTCAGATTCAGACTAAAAATATGGCGACCATAGCGAGATTCAAGCTCAGACAATGCAATCGATTATATCAACGATCATACGAAAGTCTAAAATTAGGATTGAAATTAAATTTTGCTAGGACCATACCGGTTCTAAATTAGATTGCAACTAACTAAACAGTGACCCAACAGTGCTAAAATTCCAATGCTAACTGGTTACACAACAACCCTCACAAATTAAATTTTCGAAACGAATATGAGGTTCTGAACTTCTGGAAATCGCATACACATTTTATAGTGATCCAACGAGTTTTGTTTTGTATAAAAATATGGAAATGGGAATAACTTTACAATTCCCACAAAAAGATTAAATTTTATTTCAAGCTATCACATTGATAACGATCACACAAAAATTTGTTTCCAGAGTGTCACCAAACGCAGCGACTAACTATTTCTTTGCGCTAAAGTTTTTGTTTCGAATTTGCAATTGATTTAACACAACCATGCTAAAATCTATAAAAATCAGGTTTCTAAATAGTTTACAATGACCATTGAAATATCAACCCTTCAAACAATTTCAATTAGTTAAAAAATAACTAAATGAGATTCGACTCAAGATTGCAATTAAAATTATAGAGATCCTACGAATTATACAATCAATTTGTGAATTGAATTGGACAACGATCTATGAAAGGTATAAAGTTTGATATTGAATTTAAAAATAGCAGCAAAGAATTAAGTTTCTATGGATTTGACTTGTAAAATAAAAAACAACGATCCATCACATTCTAATTACAAATTATAGAAATAAAAATATCAAAACCCATGTTGATGAAGAGTTTGGGGATGTCCTTCAATGATTAACGCTCATTTCTTACTCTCGCTTGCAAATCATAGAGACTTCACTGGTACCTCCCAACCAATGCTAGGGGTACTCTTCTTCCCCCTTATCCCCCCGAGCCACAAAGGGGCCACACACACGAAACCATCAAACTTTGACATTGTCTACAATTTGACTATGACGAGCCAAAAAAACATTGTTTAGGGCCCCAAAATGGCCCTAGAAGTAAAGCAATATGTGTTGACACGAAAACATACAAAATAAGCCAGTTGGATTAAGTGGGAGGCCAGTAGTATCCACCTGGAATATGTGTAGGGCTTCAGATATCCCCGGAAGTGTAGAACCCACAATTACAAAGAAGTACAGAAGAACGTGTTGAACTAAAAATTGTCAAGAGTAGCCAGTTGGAATAGGTGAGTGGCCACCAATATTCATTTGGATCATTCCTCCCCCCTTAGGAAGCAATGGTATCCATTGTGTTGAGTTCCCCCATCCGGTGAGGAAACTTTTGCTAAATTTGGCCCCCGGTGAGCCACTTTCCTTGGTGGAGGAGTGGCCCTGACTTGACAACCCGATAAAGTTGGATCCTTTGTTGGTGAATGCCCTTGAACTGTGTTTCCACTATCTAATCAGTGGATGCATGTTCCATGCAATCACGATTGAGCTTTGTTGGTGTTAGATGTTATGCGATCTCTGAGGTGTCCAATAATGGTGGAAAATATGTCCGAAGGAGGTCCACATTGAACACTGGGTGAAAGCCAAGGAAGGGTGGAGTGTTGAGCTCAAAATAATTGCGACCCATGGCCTTGGTGATGGTGTAAGGCCCATAGCGAAGTGGGCGGAGCTTCCGATGGGGCCCTGTAAGACGCTCCTTCTACAAATGTAACCAGACTTTGTCTCCATCCTGAAACTGGTGTGGTACCCTATGTTGATCATGGTGTTGCTTGTACTTAGCATTGGTTTTCTGCAAAATCTCATGGACCTATTGGTGGATGTGTTGAATTCGCTCAATGAATCTGGTGGCTTTGTCAGTCTCAGACTAAACATGGGAAGAGTCTGTCTATGTGGTTTCCAGAGGTAGTGCAACATCAATGGGACCCAAGGGTTGGAATCCCAGTCCCACCTTAAATGGTCTATGGCAGATGGAGCTATGAAGAGCATTGGTGTAACTGTGTTGAACATAGGGGAGACTCTCATCCCATGTACACAGATGCTTAGAGTTGTACATGTGCGGGATGTGAAAAATCATGTGATTGATGGCCTATGTTTATCCATCTGTTTGGGGGTGGAAAGAAGTGGATTTAGTGATCTTGATGTCCAACAGTGACTAGAGACTCGACCAAAATGTGCTGAGAAACCTGATTTCCTGGTCGGAGATGCTGGTATGTGGTATCCCAAAATGGACCCACACTCATTTGAAGAAGATCTTGGCAGTATATACCGTTGTGATGTTCTTATTCTAGGCTATGAGGATGGCCATCTTCAAAAAGCGATCAACGACCACAAATACACAATCATTTCCTTTCTTGGTGGATGGAAGTCCAATCATGTAATCCATCGAGATGGATTCCCAAGGCTTCTTAGGGGTAGGAAGAGGGGTGTATAATCCTTCCTTCTTTATGGATGGCTTGGCAATGGCACAAGCAGTGAAATATTCGATATACTTAATGACATCATGTCGAAGTTTTGGCCAATAAAAATGTTTCTGGAGAACGGCCACAGTTTTCTCCATGCTAAAATGTCATGCCATCCAACTGTAGTGGGATTCCCAAATCATATTTGCAAGCCCGCTTGTAGGAACACAGAGATGGCCCAGATGACATAACAGCCCATCCTGAATGTGAAAATTGGTGACATTCATTCATGTACCCAAGAGATGATAGGTGGTGGTGAAGTCTGGATCTTATTGATAAAGTTGGGGCCACTCATATGCCTCATGTCCACAAGAATGGAGTAGAGTGGTAAGTGCAACCACGGGAGGTCGAATGAGGCAGTCAGTGACACAATTTTTCTCCATGTCTTATACTTGATGTTGATATGGAACTATTGCAGGTAGTTGGGCCACTTCTGATGGCATTCGTTTTGAAACTTCCCCTGTGTCTGTATGAAATGCAGAGGCTTGTGATTAGTGTGGATGATCATCTCCTTTTCTAGAATGTAGTATTCCCATTGACGATAAGCATGTACAATGGAATACATTTCCTTGTCATAGGTGGGGTATTTCCAAATAATATTTGAGAGTTTATCACTATGGTATGCCACCAGATGACCGCATTGAGTGAGAATTGTGCCTACATCATAGTCAAATGCATCATTCTAAATCTTGAACGATTGTTGAATATTGGGAAAGGAGAGTACTGGAGTTGAGCACAAGCAATGCTTCAGATCATAAAATTCCCATTGTTGTCCCTTTTCCCACAAAAAATTTTCTCTGCTACCACCCTTGGTCACGTGGCTGAGGGCCCATGCAATATGGGAGAATCCCAACATGAACCATCGATAAAAGTTGGCCAATCCCAAGAATCTTTGAAGCTCAGTTAGTGTGGGCGGGGCTGGCCAATCACGGATGACTTGGATATTAGATAGATCAACATGTGACCCATGCTCATCAACAATTTAGCCCAAGTATTGGACCATGTTCATGCCAAAGGAACATTTTTCCAATTTGGCATATAAATTGTGTTGCTGCAGAGTGCTCAAAACCTGTTGAATATGCCGCATGTGCTCTTCCCAAGTTCTATTGAAGATGAGGATGTGATCCAAATATACCACCACAAAAGAGTTGGTGAAGGGTCTCAATACATCATCCATAAACCTCATGAAAGTGGTTGGTGAATTTGTTAGGCCAAAGGGCATGACCAACCATTCGAAGAGACCTTCTTTAGATTTGAAAGTTGTCTTCCAGACATCAGTTGGTTCTATGAGAACCTAGTGGTAGCCATAATTTAGGTCAATATTTTTGAAGAAATTTTCCTCCTTGAGTTGGTCAAGAAGCTCATCAATCCTAGAATCAGGTATCGATTTCTGACTGTGATTTTGTTTAATGCTCTGCAATCAATGCAAAGTCATCAGGTCCCATCCTTCTTATACACTAGTAGAATCGAGCTTCCGCAAGGGAAGGAGTAGGGTCTGATGTTCCCCTTTTGAAGAAGCTCTTGGATATGACACTTGATTTCATCATTTTCCATCAACGAGCGATGATAGATTGGTCCATTAGGTAGAGGTGCATCAGGGGTTAGATAAATTGGATGCTTGACTTGCCAATGCGTTGGTACCCTGGTGGGTGAGGAGAATATGTCTCTATAGTCTTACACTATCCCATCCACTTTCTTCTACTACAAAGAGAGGCTCTGTGTAAAGGCCATATATGTGGCGACGAACTTCTGCTTATTGTGAGCATAGATCACAAAGAAGACGAACTTCCCAGTTTGTGAAATGACCTTACTGCATTGCTTAGCAGAGATTAAAGAAATAGCAGTAGGTGGCGCTACCTATGGTATCATGTACAATTGTCTACCCAAAGTAATAATAACATTGTGGGGTTTAGACTCATACACAACATGATGATTCCAAAAATATGGTTTTCCTAAAAGAACATCACAAACTTCAAGGGGGGAAATATCACACAATACCTCATCTTTGAAAGGCTTGATGTTGTAGGGAAGACGGCACTGTTGACTGACGCGGAGATCTCTTCCTTGGTGAATCCAGTCGATGGTGTAGGGATGTGGGTGCGGTGTCATCGGCAGGACCAACCACTTGACAACCTTTGTTGAGAACATGTTCTGCTGACTGCCGCTATCAAAAATTAAATGAAGAGGAGACCCCTTTACCCACATATGTGAGTGAAAGAGACATTCCCCTTCCTATGGTTCTTTTGGTTCACTTGGATGGACTTTGGTGGTAGCGACAGTGGCACTGGGTTGATCATCGATAATATTCTTCCCTCCTTCTATATTTGATTTGGAATTAGAATTGGCCTCTGACTCGGAAGCCTTCAGCTTGGCCACGAGTGACTTCTTGAAGCGACATTCTTCAGTGTTGTGCCAAGGGATTTTATGGTATTCACACCATTTTCCTGTGTCCTTCTTCGTTTTCTCATTTCCCTTCTTATGTTGTGGATTGGAATGGTTGTTCTAAGAGTGGCCATATTTGATATGTCCCTTGTTGTGTGGGTTGGGGCCGCATTTTCCCTGTTTCGACTATGGGAAGTTTGCAGATCCAAACTCTCATCTCTTCTGCTTAAATTTCTGCTCGATCTTGACAGCATATCTATAAGTCGTACCTAATGAGGCGATGTCCAAAAACTCCATTTATGTTTGAATGTATCTATGCAAATAGTCGTGGTATTTGAGCACTAGATGTCGCTCATAGTATTTGATACCCAACTTGGTGCGTAGGGTATGGAAAATATTTGTGAAGTCTAGTACTATATGGTCTCTTTCTTGACGCAGGGTGGTCCATCTAGTGTACTGGTCCTTGTAGCTTCCAACAGGGTAGTAATGTTATTCAATGGCATCCTGGAAGGAATCCCATGTAGGGGAAACCACAAATATTGCAGATTCCTCTATGTCCCTTTGCTCAGATTAAGTGTCCCACCATTTCTTAACATGGGGGATGGCCTTAAGGAGTGAAAAAATAATCTTTTCCCTATCGGAAAAATTGTGGAATGAAAAATACCCTTCAAGAAGATTCAACCATTTATCTACATCATATGCATCTATCAGTCCTTCAAATAATGGAATATCAAAATTTACATGTACCTTGAAGGGGGTTGCATGGACGCTTGATGAAGATGCTTCTCTTGTGGGCAGTCGGAGGAGGATCTGTGCAAAGTTGTGCATCATTTCGTTCCTTTTTCATGCAAGGGCTTCCTCGAGAAACATTTTAAAAGGATCTCCTGCTCCATCATATTTCTTTTTGTATCCCATGGGTTTTTTTTTACCTCGGCATGGTCGATCTTGCAATGGATCAATTGGTTCGAGTCCCAACTTCTTGTACCCACATCTTGTCGGGGACATGCACGAAGAAAAATAAATTAAGATAAGACCACTCTGATACCACTGAACTGGATTTAGGAGCGGAATGAACTGATTAATATATTGAATACAATAAACACAAAGATATGAATAACAACACAGATATCCAATGAATAATATCTTCTATTGATTAAATGAAATAGGATGAAACTATAAAACTGCAAAACTGAAACACTTGCTCAAATGGTGGTAGTTATCTCTGAGAAGAGATGTGGTTGTTAACACATCCGTCTAAGAAAAATGATTACAATGAGGCTTCAGAGGCCTTTTTAACATTACTCATGAATGCCAAAACCCTAGACATCCAAAAACCTAACCCTAGGAGATGAAATTCCAGAATTTATGTGAGCCCCTATGGGTAAGTTGGTATCTCAACTTCCCAGGTTCATAACTTTTGCATGCAACCTCCATTTTAGGCATGTGATAGCCTATTGGAAATGTATTTTTGAGAACTACACATTACGCCATCAAACACTAACTTTGTCTATAGTTTGACTGTGGCGAGCCAAAAAACACTTTTAGGGCCCCAAAATGACCCTAGAAGTAAAACAAGATGTGTTGACATGAAAACATACAAAATAATCCAGTTGGATTAAGTTTTAGGCCAACAATATCCACCTGGAAGATGTGTATGGCTTCATACAACCTCGGAAATGTAGAACCCACAATTAAAAAGAAGTACAGAAGAACGTGTTGAACTAAAAATTGTCAAGAGGATCTAGTTGGAATAGGTGGGTGGCCACCAATATCCACCTGGATCATGGTCGCTCTGCTATTTTATAGAAGAGGACTAACATTGGTTGTAGAAATGCGTAGATGGAAGCTCTGTTATTTTTTAGAATAGGTTGTCTGGAGTGAAGCTATGAAATGGTGGACAATAAGTTTGGATTTATTTATTACTTGGGTGGTCCTTTTACATCGTGAAGTGACTAATAAACCCACGAGAACCAAAGAATTAACACATTTTTAATATCATACTACTAAAAAAGTTGGTTGTGTATGAATTCTAGTTGAGAAGGTCAGTAGGATTGTAGGGTGGAAGGGACCTATAGGTTAGAGAAGCTTCTGGATGGAAGTTGAGGTCGGTGCACTCATGGGTGCGAATGACGAGGCCATCTGGAACAGAGCCAAACTGTTTGCCTTTGTTGATGGGATGAGTGTTGGAGCTTGTGGTAAATAAAAAAATGTGTCAAATGAATAGCTCATCTCATATCCTTCTTCTGCAACTAGAGGTGAGACTATATCACTTACCATGAAACCCTCCTCGCCTTTCCCTGGAGAGTCGTATCCTATCCAAAAGAAAATTACAGTACATTTTGTGGATAGAGAGGACATTTTAGGGAGGTTGATTCAACCTAAAATCTTGGTAGGGAGAGTACACATAGCACAGAGAGGATAGGTACCTTTGTTGAAAGCATGGAAACCAAATAGGTTGAAGCGCAGGATGGTTCTTGTAACATCCTAGTTCTAACCCTTATAAACTATAATGTATTATGTAAATATGACTTAGGCTAGTGATTCAGTAAAGTTGAAAAGGGGCCAGAGTGCCTAGGAAATGTAACACTTCCTATACATTAATAAAATACACCACTGGCTAAAATACCGACAAGGACAAAAGAGATAGGGGTCTATGATTCCACAAGAGAGGGGGCTTGAGGGGCTAAGTCTTGTTATTATTATTTTATTTACCCATAATTGATTTTATGGAGAAAAGCAACGTCTATGGTTGGGAGGAACATCCTTAGTCTGCAGCCAGTTAGTGAACATTTACTTGCAAAGATAAGTGCTCTCTTTGTTTTATGTTTAATGTATTCTGTTGTGTATTTAATTATCTCTGAGATATGTATTCTAATGTGCCTTTCTGTTGGTTATTTGTTGTGCATGGAACGCTTTTTTATCTCTTTTATGATGTGACATGGATCTTGTCTTATGCATGTAGTGTACATGCTTCTAACATTGTTGAGAAGTCCTTTGTTTTCGAATTAGAGATCAGAGAATTGAGTCTTGAGGGACTATAGCATGCCTACCCTATGGGTGGTTGGGTGTGTTGCAGCCTGTTTAAGTGGCATAGACCAACCTCTGGGTGGTCGAGTATGTTACAGATTGGTATCATAGCTTCTGGTTGAAACACTAGGTTGATATGGGTCGGGTCTGTTGGTCAGAGTCTCGTGGTTGAGATCAAATTATGACCGTGAAGTTGAAAATCTCAAGAGGAATGGCATTGCAGAATCTACGCAAGATTTAGATCGTCAGAGATCAGTTGTAAGGGGTTTGAAGGATCATGACTATCCCCCTTCGAATTTAGGATCGATCACCACTATAGGATCAGGAGAGATCTGGGATCATTGGATCGGAGGATAGGTGAACAGGGGTCGTCCGATGTAAAGGAAGCAAGGGTTAAGGTCACAACCGTCGGATCCCATGGGAGAGAGAGATAAATGGACAAGAGGCATTGCGGGGAACCAAGTTGCATGGGAGATAATTTCCCAAGGTGGTTTCGCAATCCAAAACACAGTTTCACCAAGGGGTTATGTGTCAGCATCAGGATAATTGTGGGGTGAAAGCGGGTTACTCCAAACTGTCGATGTGTGCCCCCGCAAATTGAAAGGCATGCAATTATGTGAAATGTTAGTACTCGAGCAATGAACCTCTGAAGAGAAGAACTAGTCAGGGACCATCGATCTATAGGAGGATAGGTGTCAATCGATCGTGTGCTCTAGGTGAAATCACTCCAGGAAAAGGTGAGCAAGGAGAAGATGAGAATTGATATTTCCAGACCCTGAAGATCCGAACTGAGTTGCAGCCATCTGATCAAGGATGACATGTGGCAGAAATCTGCACACTTTAGGGAAAAGTGAAGGTTGATAGTTGAGTTATCTGAAGTACAAAGACCTGAAGAAATGGTAGTCGTCGATCTGTGGGAAACATGTGTGAGTAGATCGTGAGTTTCCGATAAAAACATTTCGGAAAAAAAGTTGAAGTTTAATTTTTTCGAAGTCTAAAGCCCAAAGGAATTGCAGCGATAACTTCTGAAGTCCCAAAGTCCAGGGTTAATATGGACCGTCTAATAAAGAATACACATGGCGGTAGTTTGAAGAGTTCGGGAAATTGGAGTTCCGGAGAACTAGAAGTGTGCTAGTGTGGAAACTCCCGAAGTCCCGAATCCCGAAGAGCTGAAGTGGTGGGGCACGATGATGTCACTAGGAGGTTATGTGGACCACGAAATTTCTGAAGTGCTGTGGCTTGCATATTTCACCGAGGATGACGTGGACACATGGGATGTGCGCCACGTGTCAGTGTTTTTTTAGCATGTGGATTATTAAAATGTCAGATAGGACGTTAAACGTGTCACCCACCTGATTGGACCGCGTGTCCACTTACAGTATTTCGCTACGTGGTGACGAATCGTGAACTCTGGAGAAATTACTATGAGAGTTTTCAGTTGGGAGTTGAAACTCTCGAAGCCCGGAGAGTCGGAGACCCGAAGTAAATGTCGATCGTCGGATCGTTTGAAGTAGACCTGAACCGTCAGATCAGGAGAATAGGTGGCGTGAAGCTATGGATTATGGGTAAGGACCCGAAGTAAACGTCAATCGTCATATCGTCCAAAGTAATTATCCATCGTCTAATTCAAAAGGACGTATGGCAGAATCCCGTGTATCTCAAGGGAAGTAAAGTTTGATATTTGAGAATTTTGAAGTCCAAAATTTCGAAACGACCACAACCATCGATCTGGGAGAGGTAAATCTAAATTGTTGGTTCCCAAGAGGTAGATCTCGGTCGTCCGTTTAGAAGCACTATCAAGATCGTGAGTTCAACAGTCACCTCACATTATGGGGACAGGAGGTGCTCAAGCTTTATGAAGTCGAGGGTGAGCCGAAATCGACACCAAGGTTCTGGAAAAAGGACACATGGTGGCTCGAGGTGAATTAAGGGGCGAAAAGTAGTTTGGTTCCAAACCACCTTTGAGAATGGTCGTAATCACGCGTTTGTGTGAGGTCACCGCCTAAGGTCACATCTAAGGAGTGACCAAGAGAAAAAGGAGCTAGTGCCAACTCTGATATTTTTTTCAATGGCGAAGGAGAAGGTCGCAGGGGCCATCGGACCTGCGATAGAAAGTTGGAAGGGCCTGTGTTTAGATACAGAACAAAGCCATCAAGGTTTCAAAGAGACAATTCGGCTTGGGATTGAAGACCCTTGACTGGGAGGTCGCGCAGCCTTAGGAGATCAAGGGGGTATTCATGAAGAAACAAAGGGAAAAGAAGAGGCAACACTCAAATCAATAAGCCCATGGTTTTGTGCATCTGGTCATATGTAAATGGTTTGAAGGAAGCGCCTCATAAAGATTTAATTCGATAGAGAGTTAACACTAGAATAATACAGGGAATTGATAAAGGGTCAAAATATGATCTATTTGTGAACTGAGAACACAGCAGAACCATGAGTATAATATAATGAGTCGATCCATGTATGTGATCAACTCATGAAGACAAAAGAACCGACACAGATTCATGATTAAAAAAGAGTTAATTCATATAAAAAGGAAAAATGATATTAATTAAAGAATAATATTATCACTTAAATGAAAAGGTACCAGTAAATTTAATTGACATTTTTTGTATGATATGTATATCTCTAACAAGATGGTTTCTTGCAGGTTTATCACGATTAGCGGTATAACCAGATCAATTCAAGAATAGTATCAGATGTTAGGGTCATGGAGGCATGACTTTGCTTACAAAAGTTGGATGAGGTAGTACAAAAGAAAGAATCCTTACATGGAACATGAAGCTAGATGGTGAATAATGTCATTAATGGGAATAGAAAGGAAAAGTAAGGCTCCATAGCCTTGAAGGTAGAGATGTGTAGATAGTTGCAAGCTTGATGTGGAAGGAAACAAAGAGCTTACGAGTTGGTGTGTGAATAATCTCTATGTGTCAAGCATAGGAGTTCCAAGGAAGGATTTGTTAGACATGACTTATATACTGTCTAAAATCTTAAATCAAAGTTCACAGTGGAAGCAAGATGCCAATGCAGAGGAATTGGAATTCTCTCTCACTTCAAAAGTGGCACTGAATGAAAATGGATTTCCATTGGGGAATGGTACTAAGTGGGAAAGAATGGCCAGGTGGAACGTGGCTGGAAAAGTGTTTAGACCCAGGGAACCATAGTGAATATGAGAATAATGGGAGCATGCAAGGCATCAAGGATCTAAAGGAACTCAAGGACAACCAACTACAAGAGAAATAGATAAATAAATAAGTGAATTGAAACAGAAATTCACTAGAGTGCATGAAGCATACAATGAAGTTAAATTGCATATGCATTAGTAGGCATGTTGATAGTAAATGCTTGGTGCATATAGATGTGTAATTTTGCATATGTACATGCTTGGATATGCATATAACATGATGGTGAACTTAGAATAGTCTGTTATTATGAAATAATGTTTGTGTATGACTAAGGATGGATTATGTATTCAGGAAAAATGATACAGCAGAGTTAAAAATGTGGATGTTGTTGTTCCTTATAATTTCCATCGAGGTGAAGACCCATGAGGATGGAAGGAATGGTGATCAAAATGATTAAGGGGGGAGTCTGTGAGCTTCAACAAATATCAGTTGGTCAGACAACAACAAGTAGGTTGGTAACAACCAAGCATTTATGCATTTAGTTTATGTTGATGCATACATGTTGAAGGGGATCGAGGTAAGGATTCCCTCAATTAATTTGAAGTGTTTAAATTGATATGTAATGGCCGAAGGCCCAGAGTGTGTAAGTGTTGTTGATGCGAGAATGAACTTAGATAAAATCTCAGTTGCATATTATGTTATGATTGGTTATGGGATCATAACCAGGTAATTCAGAAGACATACTCCTTATATAACAATGAATATCCATAGAGTTAGTCATGTGTGAGACCATAATATGGTAGGATATGGAAGGGCTATAGTGTTGTGAGTGATCGATAGTATCTATTGTATATCTGATGTTTGGATTTCAACCTTTTTTCCAACACTTAAGAGCACTTAAGGATTATATTATTGGTGTTGTGTTTGGGTGGAAAATGAAGGTAACTAAATAGTTAGGCAAGCAGTAGGAAGTGTGTGGATGATGTGTTGAATCATTGGCCAAACCTTCCAACTCATCATGGTGGAATACATGACATAGTTATGTGGTATTTTGTAGTCAATGCATGGATGCATTGTGGAAATGTGACCATGGGTATTGGCACATTGATTGTTATCTTATTAACTATGGCATTATGAAAAGTTTGTGTGACTGATAATACATGTGTATGTAATGATGAGTTTATTCCAATTGATAGTTGGATTAATAGAAGTAATTGAATTGTAGTTGTAAACAATTCTGATAGCACTTTGTGATTTTGTTTTGAATCATTTCCATGAAAATATATATCTTGTAGATGAGATATTGACAATTTGTTTGGTTGAGGAATGTTGAAATTGCAGGAGGAAAGGGGTCTGGTATATGGCAGTGTTGTAATACTATAAAGAAGACCAATGCCTATTGTTGCAAGACTCAAATTGTTATGAGGAGAAGCTCATGTCTAGAAGCTTTATTTTTCCTATATAAAACAGTTTTGGGAATTATGATTTGATAATTACTGACGAATTGTTTTGGCCAAATGTAAATTGAAAACATTGTTGGTAGAATGGTCTTGGATATGGCAGGGATGTAAGCCCATAAGGAAGAATGATATCTACAGATGCAGAGCCAACCATTATGAGTAGAAAGATCATGCTTGGAAAATTTTATTTTCCTATATAAAACATATTTGACATTTATGTTTGAAATGGTTATAATGATATCCCATGATGACTGTATGTGTATAATATAGATGAGATGTTGGATATGCAAGATGGAAAGCATGGAAAAGGATACTATTGTGAAATGAGAACCCCGTGTCCCTAGAAAACTTCTTGTGCAAGAGAACCTTGGTCAAGCAAGATGGATCGCCTGAGGGACTACATAGCAGAAAAGGGGATTCCTGAGCCTGGGCCTAGAAAGTGAACGACCACAAGGAAGAGGAGACTTTGATACCTCTTGATTTGGGTCATGCACACAATGGGTACATCAAGGAAAATAATTATCCAAGTTAATGAGACAACCATATGGATCTAGATCCATGAACTGTACAGATAAGTATTCTATTGGATTATGAAAATTTACTCTTACAATATGAGAAATAATGAGAATTTTATGCATAAATTTTGAACTGACATGCTTGCTAATTTGAAATATTGTAGGAAAACGATGAATGTTGAAGATCTAGAAAAGTACCAGACTATGAGAGAAAAGAAGGTGATGTTGGAGGAACTAAATGACAAAGGCATGGAAGGAAGAAATTCCAATGGACTTGCTACAACTGGAGTTCTGGAACCCACAACTCTGAAACTTCCTAGCCGAGTGCACTAAAGTCGGGGAGAAGTGGAATAGCCTGAGGGACTGCATGACAGAGAAAGGGGTTCATTTCTTTGGTTTCTCCTGGGCTGAGAGGGAAGGAGAGCTTGTTGGTTGGAACTACTACCAGAAATATAAATTCTAAAGATCATCATACATGTTTTCGGTCGGAATGCCTATGCATACATGTTTTAGGCTAGAGTGCCTATGTATATAAGATTGGGCTAGATTGTCTGTGTGAATTAAGGCTAGAGGGCCTAGAATTGTAATGATAATAACATTGGAATGGTTTTGTGCACTAAGGATAGTGCCAAAATAAGGGGGGGGATGTAACATCCCAGTTCTAACCATTATAAACTATAATGTATTATGTAAATATGACTTAGGCTGGTGGGCCGGTAAAGTTGAAAAGGGGCCAAAGTACCTAGGAAATGTAACACTTCCTATACATTAATAAAATGCATCGCTGGCTGCAAGACCGACAAGGACAAAAGAGATAAGGGGATATGATTCCATGAGAGAGGGAACTTCAGGGGATAAGTCTTGTTATTATTATTTTATTTACCCATAATTGATTTTATGGAGAAGAGGGGGTTACATGATCTTCTTGGGAGGGAGGCCATGTGGCTCTTGTCTTCATGTAATTATTTAAACATCCCTTAGGGGATGTTTTGGGGTCATTCTTCCCTTGGTTCGTCCTCTTCTCATTGGTTCACTTGTTATTCTTCCTCTTCACTCACTATTGTGATTTCATGTGCTCTTGGGTTGAGCATGGAAATGAATGGCAGAAAGAGGAGAACCATCATTGAATGGTTGTAATGATTTACTGATCATTCTAGGAGGGAATGGATGCATGTGTGCATGAACTTGATGGCATTTTAGATGGAACTGTCCACAGCTGAGAGACCTTGGAATTTCTAGTAGGGAGATTTCCTAACCAGCAGCATTGGAGCCCTGGAGAGAAATGGAATAGCCTTAGGGACTGCATGGCAGAGAAATGTGTTCATTTCTTAGGGTTGTGCAGGTTGAGGGGGGAAGAGAGATGGAAATTAGGATTGTTGTAAGGTTGGGAAACCTGATAGCTACTTAGCCAACTATTGTGTATTTAGACTTCACCTAGGACCTTCCTTTATGGATTCATAGCCCTGGCTCAAGGGTGACCTGTTGTTGAGAGTAAATGAACAACAACGTCTATGGTTCGGAGGAACGTCCTTGGTCTACAGCCAATTGGTGAACATTTACTTACAAAGATAAGTGTTCTCTATGTTTTTTATTTAATGTATTTCGTTATATATTTAATTATCTCTAAGATATGTATTCTAATGTGCTTATCCGCTGGTTATTTGTTGTGCATGGAACATTGTTTATCTCTTTTATGTTGTGACATAGATCTTGTCTTATGCATGTGGTGTGCATGCTTCTAACATTGTTGAGAAGTCCCTTTTTTTTTAATTAGAGATCAGAGAACTGATTCTTGAGGGACTGCAACATGCCTAGCCTATGGGTGGTTGGGTGTGTTGCAACATGTTTAAGTGGTGTAGCCTAACCTCTGGGTGGTCGGGTATGTTACAATTCTTGGTGGTGATATCGGACTGGAGGAGTCCTATAATTTGGCCCTATGTGCACTAGTGGGGTGCCTCTCTTACCAAACCATGTGCAGACAAACTTTACCAGGCTGGGTGAGTTCCACGTGAGATCCCATGTTGGGGTACACTCCATAAGTTTTGACACTATCCAGGTGTTGGTTTGGATTCATCTTCAATTCCCCATAATATACTCATGTTCTTTTAGACAAGATGTGTGTTATTGATGGAAGTAGCCTCATGCTAAAATGTTGGAGGGATTGTTTTGACCCGGTAACAAAATATTTCCAGTTTCACCACCTTTGGTTACTATTACCTGGGTTGCCTTTAGAAATATGGAACGCTAAGGCTCTGGAAGCCATTGGAAATGAGCTTGGTTGCTTCATCAAATTGGATGAAACAACTATAAATGCGCCTAATAAACGTATCAGAAATTTTTTGGTGGAAATAGATATTCACATCGATTTATTGGAGGCTATTGAGATAGATTGGAGGGGGGAAATACTTGGTCAAAAACTGGACTATTTAGGAGTCCCCTTTAGATGTTCCATCTATCGAAGAACTTCTCACTTGATGGATTCTCAGGGTTTTGTGGAGGAGGAGGAATCGAAATATTCCATGATTAGAAAGGTGGATCTATGTGTCTCCCTGGGGGTGGAATCTTATGAGAAAGGGGATTTTAACTCAGTTGAGGAGGAGGCTAGATCGACATCACCTCAAGACAAAATAGTCGGTAAGTTTAAAAAGCACTATCCCTCTCTTTATTATTCTTTTTCATCCTGGGAACGTGACTCTTTGGATCTTACCTCCAATTTGGAAGCTAAGGACTCTCCTTCTTACTTCTCTAGATACATAACTAAGCCTTCCTAGGGGGGTTAAATACTCTTGGGTTAGACTTCTCTAGCCAGGGTGGGGGGCGGTTGACTAATTAAACACCCTCTAAAGACCCTCGAGGGGAAGAGGGACCATCCATGGAGCTCACAGGGAGAAGTTGCAATATTCTAGACTTTAGGGAGTCTAAGTTTGCTAACTTTTCTATAGGAGCAATACTTGATACCCTGGTTCCTTCTTATAGAGATACCATGACTCCTATTCCACTTCCCACTTACCAGGGGAGAAATTTCATTAGACAAGAGGGGATTTCTTGTGAAGCTGGGTTAGTGGGACAGAATGTGGAGGAAACATGGAAGGATTTTCCCTAGTCGAGGGGTTTCGGGTTTGAGATCTCCCCAATAAAATCCAGGAGTGCACGTAGGAAAGAAGGAACTTTTTCTACCACTATTGCTATTCAAAACTCCATCATCTCTAATAATGGGGCACTTAGAGGCATGAAATCCCTATCCAGGGAAAAATAATTATTATTCTCTCCTTAAACATCAAAGGGGTGGGAGGGACCCCAAAAACTGTTTCCCTTCGCAAATTACTTTCTAGAACTCAACTTGATATTATTTTCCTTCAAGAAACTTTAGTAGATGAGAAGAAAGCCATATTCTTTATGAATACTTTTCGACCAACCTGGTTGACTTGTGTTGTTATTTCTATTGGAAAATTTGGGGGACTTCTAGTGGCTTGGGATCCTTACCATTTTGATATCGCACCTTTTTTAAGTTTTGGGGGTATTTTTATGACAGGTACCTGTTTAGAGGATAAAAGGAAGATATCCCTTTTGAACGTTTATGGACCTTGTTCAGAGATAAAAACCTTTTGGGACAAGGTGGTCAATAGGGGAATGTTAGCCTACAAAAATTTGATTGTAGAGGGGACTTAAACTTCACAGTTAGTTTTGGAGAGGTTTGGGGTGACTCCGTAAAATTGGACCCATTTTCGGGTTTTTTTAAGGGAATTTTTTAGGAAAATCATCTTGTCGACATCTTACTAGATGAAGTTGTACCCACATGGAAGAATGGTAGATATGGGTGAGAAGGAATATCCAAAATAATGGACTGGGTTTATTTGTCGGAGGACCTCATTTCCAATGTTGGTTGACATAGGTCTTGGGTCACCTGCCCTTACATATCATACCATGCCCCTATTCTTATTCAACTAGGCAATAGTCTTTATACTACAACATATCCATTCAAGTTAAACCCTACATGGCTAGGAGAAGAGGACTTTACTCATATAGTGCAAGAGGTTTGGAATGACTAGAATTTCTTGTATGAATCAGTGACTCAACGAAGATTGGTATGGAAGTTGAAACAATTAAAAGATCGAGTAAAATTGTAGGCTAAATATCAAAGAATCCAGAAGCACTTGAATTTAGATAAGCTCAAGGAGGACCTTGAGGTCTACTATCAAGAGAAAACTTGGGGACTAACGACGACATATGTAGATCATCATATAAAGTCACTACAGGCAGAAGAGGAACTTTTGAAACATCAGATCAGAGCGATATGGATTAAAAGTGGAGACCAAAATACTAAACTTTTTCATCAGTTAGCTAGTCATAGAAGGAATAGTAAATATATTTGGGAGATCTAGGATGAGAACGGCCTGGTTCATTATAGATAGGAGGAAGTTTTAAAAGAAGCAACCAGACATTTCAAAACTTTCTTTGAGGACACGGGAAAAAACATTATTATTGATCAAGTCAACACAATTCAGCTCTTTCCTCACCTAATCTATGAGGAGGATACTCAAGTACTTGAAAAACCATGTACCAAAGATGTATTACTTGTTTTCCTAAACGTTTTTTCCAAAGAAAATATTTTGGGGCCTGATGGGTGGATGGTTGAATTCTTCATCTCCTTTTTTGAGCTGGTAGGGAATGACCTTCTGGAGGTGAATGAGGAATCTAGGTGAAGAGGTGAAGTGATTAGAGCCTTAAACTCGACTTTCCTTACTCTGATTCCAAAATTCAACAAGCCTACTTCATTTGGAGGCTTTAGACCTATAGCCCTATGTAATATGTGTTATAAAATTATCACAAAGCTCATCACAAAAAGGATTAAACATGTTCTGTCTCAGACTCTTTCTGGAGAGAAATTGGGTTTTCTAAAGGGTAGATAGATCCTCGATGCAATTGTAACTTCTCAGGAATGTATCCACAGTATTAAGTTAAAAAAATTAAAGGTCGTGATCTTGAAGCTTGATATAAAGAAGGCTTATGACAATATTAATTGGTATTTTTTGCGGTTGACTTTACTACAAACGGGGTTTGGTATTTCGACCACAAATTGGATAATGAGTTGTGTTATCATTGCTTCATATGTAATATTGATAAACTGAGGGACTACTTATTTATTCCAGAGTGTTAGAGGTTTAATACAAGGTTGTCCTTTATCCCCTCTGTTGTTTATTTTAGTGATGGAAGGACGCAGTTTACTCCTCAAGAAAGGACAGGCTGAAGGGAAGTTGACGGGATTCAAAATCTTCAGATTAATTAAGATCCTCAATATTTTTTTTGTGGATGATGTACTCATCATGACTAGGGCATCTATTCAGGAATGGAAGGAGATATAGAACATACTTAAAATATTATGTAGAGTGACGAGACTAATGTTGAAATCATTCAAGTCAATTTTACATCATTCTGGAATTCAACAGGAGGATTCAGTTTCTTACAAGGAAATATTTCCTTACAAGGTTGCAAATCTTGGCTACTTTATCAATCCTGTTAATTATAATGTTGTAGATTGGCATTGGCTAATCTTAAAGTTTGAAAAAATAATTAGTGATTGGCGCAGTCAATGGCTCTCCGTAGGAGGTCTCTTTATGCTTATTAAGGAAGTCCTTAAGAGCTTGCATGTTTATTGGATGGATTTGGAATGGCGTCAGTACTCAACATGATCAAACAATTGATTTTCAACTTCCTTCCATCCGGTAGCAGTGTTAAACAACATTATCATCTTTGCAGATGGGAGAACATTGAAAAACCAAAGATTTTTGGTGGTTGGGGATTAAGGAACATTTACCTTTTCAACAGATCGTTGGTGGAAAATACCCTATGGCGAGTTATGATGAAGGATGGAATTTGTCATAGGGTCTTAAAGGATAAATATCTTCCTTATAGCTCGGTGTCTACTTGGATAAGATCGACCACTCAAATAACTACAAATGCCTCATAGACCTAGAGAAACCTAGTAAAATCTATAAGTGTAATAACTCATTGGCTGAGTTGGAGTCCCAGATCTGGCCATTTTGTATTTATTGGCAAGGATAAGATTATGGGTATGGGAAATTTCTCTCTTCTCTCTCAGGACCTCCTAGCTTCATTAAAGCATAGAAACATTCACTTTCTCTTTTAGGCCAAAAGATCTATTTGGTAGGGAATGATATGCTCTCAATGGAAAGTAAGTGATGACCTAGGTCTCATGGGAGAACAAGCGAAAGAATGGGACTTATTTTGTAGGTGTATGATTTTCTCTATTGTAAAGTTGCAAGACACACCTGATGAGATGAAATGGATTGGGAGTGATAGATCAGGCACTCTCATTGCCAGAAATGTTTATAATTACTTAGCATAAAAAAATTGGCACCATCCCATTAGCGGATGGTGTAAAAAATTGTGGACTTGGGACCTTGCACTCAAAATAAAATATTTCACTTGGTTATTTGTGGAAAACAATATTCTTACATGGGATAATTTACAAAGTAGAGGACGGTCTGGTCCAATTTTTTTCCCTTTATGTTTAAAGAATCCTGAGACAGTTATGCACTTATTGGTCAATTTCTATTTTACACATCAAGTGTGGTTCAGGATTAAAAAATCCCTTAGTTTAAAGACTTTGTGGGAGGAATCATCTCTGAGCTCTTTCTTTGAAAGATGGCTAAGACAGTCTTCCTCGCACCCTACTCTTCCCGCTCTTATTAGTTGGCATGTATGGTTGGAATATAAGAAAGTGTTATTTGAAAATGGAATACCTTCTATCCACTCGGTTATATGCAAGTCACTTGGAGGAGTTGGAAGACACGGGGATCTTCAGAAAGTGTCAGTTACCAGATCCACTTATTCATTGACCAAATAAGATTTTACAGTGGGATGGTTTGACGAAGAAACACAAGAAAATGGACAACTAATTGGAGATGGAGGGGTCCTTAGGATCAATGATCATACGATCTATAAGTGGACATTCAACTGTGGACCAGGCACTAATACCAGGGATGAATTTTTGGGAGTGTGGGAAACATTGACTCTGGCTACACGATTGCATATATTATACCTTCAAGCTTTTGGAAATTCCAGAATCATCATAGACTGGTTGAACCATAAATGGAAGTTTTAGGTAATCTCTTTGGATTGTTGGAAGGATAAAATCAGAGACCTTAGTAAAGCATTCAGTAAAATCATCTTCACTCACATTTTTAGATATTTCAACAAGGAGGAAGACATTTTATCCAAGAAGGCATTCCATATGCAAGAAGGGAAGATAGTTTACAACCAGTGGGAAGAGGGGAATGAGGGCCCCACCCTATTCTTAAATCTATATTAATGTTTTTTGTCAGCAGTTTTAATATTTTTGGATGAACTTTCTCTCTGTCTATACATAAGAGATAGTGTTGTTTTGGTTTATTGGGGCAGGTTTTATGGACCTGTGGGATCATATCCAGGCACTTGGTGTTCTTTTCTCCATGTTTTGAATTAGCCTGCATGGTGGTATTATTTTGGTTTTCTTACTTTTGTATATATCTGGCTTGGGGTGGTCGAGGAAAGTGCTTGTTATGATTATTGTTATATTTTGTTACTTTTCATCTGAAAAGTTTTATCATATAACAAGAAATGTTTTGTTGGAAAAAAAGAGAATATCTTAAACCATCCACTTGTCCACAAGACATCAATTTTATATCAAACCCCAACCTTTATCTTACGAAATGATATCAAACATCAATATGTTTCACTCAAGCATGGTATATTGGGTTCTTGTCTAGTTTCTTGTAGTATTCACTTAAATAAAATTATTATCTATCAATTTAATTGACCAATGCTTCTATGCTCATAACCAACTATACAAGAATATACTAACTAGACACATACTTTTAAAATGTTGTTGAAATAAAAAGACATCTATTTTATATCAAACCCCAACCTTAATCTTACAAAATGATATCAAACATCAATATGTTTCACTCAAGCATGGTGTATTGGGTTCTTGACTAGTTCCTTGTAGTATTCACTTAAATAAAATTATTATCTATCAATCTAATTGATCAATTCTTTGATGCTCATAACCAACTATACAAGAATATACCAACTAGACACATACTTTTAAAATGTTGTTTAAATAAAAAGCTAGCATATTGCTACTTCAAAAAGACTAATGGTTGGACTATGAGAGTGACAATTTGGAGGTGGATAGATCCTGATGAATCAAATATTTTATTAGGATCTTTCTAGATGAGGACTTGGGAAATGAATTGAAAAATTCTACTTGACATATCTTCTTGTATGATGAAACCTACACTACATATATTTTCTCTTGGAAATTAACATCTCCAACAAAAGAAATAAAGAAAAAAAATGAGTAGATCAGTAATGAAGGACTACACAAAGTTACAAGCATTATTGAAGGATTACATGAAGTTACAAGAAACAGTGAATTGCAACATGAAGCTACCAGAATATGAAAGAAAAATACCTAGACTCAAAATGAAACTTACAGACTGTAGTTAACATGAAAACATTAGTATAATACCAAATTGAGTTAAAATAAAACCAAAAATCATGGGAACACAACAATGGGAATTAATAAGATATAATTCCAAGGAGTTATTCAAAGTGGTGAAGTTGCTCTAGCCATAAGAAAAGGGGGGTTAAAGCATGCAATAAAACAAATCTTGCATTTCATATTTGAAACAATTATATTTCAAGGGAAAACAATTAAACTCTAATTTCTCAAGCATGGGATTACTAGAAATACCTTAGGGAGATTAGTGTGGTCTTTTTCTTAGGGACCTAAGTCTACATGTCTTAGGTTATAATCCATAGAATACCCTTTTTTACATTATTTTACTCTAAGGCATATAAAGTTTCATTACGAATAGATATCCCATATACTTTTTTAATGCATCCCCCTTCAAAATATACAACTTTAAGGGGAGTAATTGGTCTTAAAGGGGTTAGTTGGAAAACAATGGGGATTTCTAGAGATATTATCAAAAATAAGACTACTTTAAGGACCATCATAGAAAAGCACATGTAGCTTTATGAAGAGGTCAATAAAGGTGTTATAGATTTTATATTTGGAAACATCCTTCCGTTTTATATTGCTCATTGTTATTTTTATATGAGGTGTTCAAGAAAGATATACCTATAAGGCCTTCATAAATGACATCAAGTAGGAATAAATTTAGGATATTATTATAGGGAAAATAGGTAACTAAGATTAAAATTACAAAGGGAGGACATGAAATTAACTTAAGTAAAGGTAGGATTTTATATTATCATGGAGAGGTGAGCAAGTGTTAGTTGCTACCTACATTAAAACATTGACATTTCTTTAGTAGACATTTCTTTAGTAGGCCCATCTTCCAAGTTGTTGATTTACCTATAAGAAGAAAGATTAAACTTTCAAATTTGAGATTATTTGAGAATTGATACAACATGTTGGGCCCTCCGATTAAAAACGAGTAGTAACCAATGAAACTAATGTTCATTGTGCAACTTAATTAATGGTCCAAAATAGGTACCTTATATCCCATGTAGTTATTATAAGTTAGAACCCATATGCGTGTGCACTCAATGATGATTTGAAATATCTTGAAAACCCTATGAATTTCCCAATTGATTTTGCAAACACCATTCATCTGTAAATATTTACAACATACATACGAATATTGAATCCCTCAAACCTACCAAGACATGCTATGACAATTACTATATATTTTTTAAAAGGATCATTGAGGTGAAAGAGGCCATATAGTAGATGGGGTATGTAGTAATTGGTTTACATCAAGAAGTAAAAGAATGAGGGGAAGGAGGAGAAACAAAAGGATTTATATGATTATGAATGGACAAAATACATGGAGTATCATTCACTCCTCGATAAAATGTGGTACTCAGAATTAAATTATTAGGAGTTGGATCTTACAAGATATTATTTTGTCATATATGCAATCAATCTACTCAGTCAAAGACAAGATATCGTAAAAATGCATAAACAAAACCATACTCACAAGTCCTAGAGAAACAATTGGTTGAATGTTGTTGAAAAAAAAATTCAATTTCAGAAAGTGATAAAGGATTGACACCTCTAACATACATTTAAATATAATCGTTTCTCCAAGTTAAAGATCACCTAGAGAAACTAGCTAAATCTAGTGCAACCTTGAATCATACTAGAAAAATTTATGTGAGATAACTGGACAAAAACATGAATAACCAAAAACCTTTGATAGCTCTATATAACACCTTACCAACTATTACTACAAAACATTATAGACTATTAGAGAGTATAACAATAATTTCATTAAGACGAGAAATTTTAAGTGGCATTTAGTACATGTATGTATTTGTAAAAATATATTCCAAAGCATTCCAAACAATATATTTGCATAATTTAAACTCATGTAATACAACCTTGACAATTGCTTATTGAACAAAACAAATTTTTCTATAAAACTGTATCCCCTACATATATTGAAGATACATACCACTTCTTGTAACTTCAAAGATGGGATGGAAATTGCTCTCCACTGAGGGAAAAAATCATCAACATAGAAAGATATAGGTTGTAGAAATTTTTTGAAGACAACACACAACCATTGCTTAAAATTTACCTACAACAAAGGAAAATTTATGTGCCACATTCCCAAAATTCCTTGTGCAAGATTATATATGTACTATGTTGAAATATTTACAAATGAGAGTGTTTGTCATATTGGAATAATTACACCGAAAGGCGTATACCTATTGACAATGGGCAGATTTAATAGGGGTTTAGTGCTTAATAAGTTTTCTATGGACATGATTAAATATGGTTGGAATATTCTTAGTAGTCACACAAAATAAATGGCTATGATTTCAATCATTAACTTCCTAGCTATTATAAAGACATATGTTTATGTGTTTACTTTTTTACATTTACCTAATCATATTTAAAAATTACTTTGATAGCTAACTGATTGCCACCTAAGTTATTAACAGAAATTAAAATATTAACACCAGATAAATGAAGCTCAACAGTTTATTTGTTAATCAATAATAAAATTTAATATATTCTTTTAAGGATTCTTTTCATCTTATCAGCCTTTCGGCATTGATCAGCCACAATTATGTGGTGGTGCTAGTGTTATTTTTTAAGGAGAATTCTAGAACTAGCACATCCTTGCTAGCTCATAGTTTCACAACTTCAAGTGGACACTATACCTGCGCCAACAATATAAGAGGTTTAGTTTATTATAAACAAACCTTAAAGATATTAAGAATAAAAAAAACTAAAAATAAAATATTCACCAGACCAAACCACAGGGTCTCCACTCAGTGAACTTGTGACATAGCATGTGAGTTTGCGGGGTATTAAAGAATGCCTCTAATTTCACTAGATATTTATAAATACCTCCCAAAATCATTTTTTTGAACCCCCCTCCCAATACATCTTTCCAATAATAAAATAAACCCCAATTTTACTAGATAGCCCCTATCTTTACCAAATACCCCTTTTTTTCCACAAAAAAATAAAACGTAATTCTATTCATCCGAAGAGAACCAAATTTATTTTGTAGGTTCCTTAAGCATGACCCAATGATGGGTAAAGTGAGCAGAAAATAGAATCCCGAGAGGGCCCAAAATCTAGCTAATAAGACACTAAGAAAAATACAA
>ML833795.1:53734-76088 GCA_009831015.1 Picea engelmannii
CTCTTCGAGGGGGAAACCTCCTTTTACCCCACTTAAATGTTCAAGTACAAGATGATTCAAAATGAAAATGTCTCCTTGGTATATATAGGAGACTAGGAGGTATAATTACAACTAATGGTCTAAAGACGACATAAATAAAATAATAGTACTAATATAATATGCCCCAATTAAGGTGTAATGGGATAATATTAGGGCTTAACAAACTACTGTATTTGCATATATCAATCCATTTCAATATGTCCTTAATAGGCATATCATAGGGGGGAAATACAATAAGTGGATTGTTATTTTGCAAGAACTTGATCTCAATTTTGCTTTGGCAAATTCTAAGAAATCGCTAGTTTTTGTCGAGTTAATATCAGACTTCCCTCAACTAGATGAGGATGTTATTCATGACGATTCATTCACTGATTAACATATCTTCCTTATCTCATCTTCAGACCCGTGGTATGGAGACATTCTGATTTATCTTCAAACCTTGAAGTTATCCCAACATCTGTCAAGAGACGATCGACGATGTATACCTCATCAAGCTAAAAACCACCTTATCATCGACGACACTTTGTATCTTAGAGGAGTAGATAATATTTTTCGTTGTTGCTTGAATCACGAGAAAGTTGAGTTGGTTCTCAATGACTGTCACAGTGGGGCTTGTGGTGGTCATCTATATAGGCTTGTGACAACCCAAAAAATATTGCGAGCTGGTTATTTTTTGTTGTTATTTTTTGTTGTTAATTTTTAAAGATTGTGTTGAAGCAGTCAAGAAGTGTCACCCTTGCCATGTGTTCGCTCAAAAAATGTGCTTGCATCTAGCCACTCTTCACCCAGTCATCACCATTGGTCCCTTCACCAAGTTGGGGATATATTTTATGGATTGTAACCCAGCTTCGGTTGGGGGTGAATCAACATATTATCATGGTCATGGATTACTTCACTAAATTGGCAGAGGCTATGCCTACCATTAAATCCGATGGTAAGATGGTATCATTCTTTGTATTCAACCAAATTATATCCCGGTTCGAAAACCCAAAGGAGATTGTCATTGATAATGGCAGTCACTTTCAGAATGAAATGATGAAGGAGTTAGCATCAAAAATGGGGTTTAAGCACGATCATTCTTCCCCTTATTATCCCTAGAAAAATGTACAAGTATAAGCGTTGAATAAATCTCTCAAGACCATCTTGCAAAAAAATGTCATCCAGAGTAAGTCTAACTGAAATCTAATGTTTTACCCTGGGCTTTGGGCATATCGAACCTTGGTTAAGACTTCCACTGATTTTTCTCCTTTTCAGTTAGTACATGGCGGGGAATCAATCCTTCTGATTGAATGTGAAATCCCTTCACTCAAATTGGCAATTGAGCTCCTACCTAACACATCTGATCTTGAAGAACACCTTGTGCACCTAGAGCGTCTAGATGAGTAGTGTCGAGATGCCTCTACGACTATCAAAGCGAATAAACAACATGTTAAGGTTTATTATGATAGGTCTGTCTCTCCTCAGCAGTACATTGAGGGTGACTTGGTCCTCCTATATGACCAAGCCAAAGAACCATTGGGAGCAGGAAATTTTAACCCCATGTGGCATGGTCCTTATACCGTGCAACGTGCTTTAGATAAAGGATCCTATGAATTGGAGGATTATGAAGGGAATATGATGACTGAGCCCAGAAATAGGATCTACCTTAAAATATATTACACTTTATCCCTCAAGATTGGGCGTGACTCTTTGTATACTAGTGTATCTTATTGTATATACATATTTTCCTTTGTGGCATCGGCTTTCTTATCAAGTTTTCCATTAGCTGGCAGATGTCAACAGAGTCTTCAATTTACTTAGGATTCGAAGATGATGCCTGTTTTAGGATTAATCTGTAAGTGCGGACACAAACCTATCTCCCTAGATCCACCTGGATCTAGAACAAAGCAGGACAGAATAATACTCTTTCCCTAGATTTAGACTATTGAATAGACTAGGAGGCAAGAAACATGAACATACCTTGTAATCGCTTCCTTGGGTCTTTTTTGTTGCAAACCTTCTTTCGAGGGCTCCTAGCTCTAACACACACACTTGCTCATGCATGAAGAAAATCAACCACTTTTGATAACCTTACTGGTGTTTCTAGCTGTTGTAGCATTAGTCCTTCATACAATCTTCCACTAATTCTCCAATAAATCTCTTGCTAGTTTTCTTCCAACCTTTTCCATGAGAATCCCATCAATTTAGAAGAGAGAATGGATTAGTTACTTGGATAGGAATGATCCCAAAATATCAGGAAAGCCAGTACTTAGATAACCATTAGAATTCCATCTCATCCTTCTAGAAGATTCCCTTCTAGAAGGTTCGATAATTTATCTTTTTCCCTTCTTTAGAAAGAGTTCGCACCCTAACAGTTAGGTACAGTGCAAACTTATCACACCCTGGCTTAAGGCAGCCTGCGAGAATCATGCATTCTCGCAGGCAAATGTATTGGTAGCCTGCGAACCTTCCTCAAAACTGTGATTTCTGGAAAGAGATAAAGGTAACTTTTTTATGGAGAAAGTTCTAATGAAGAGATTGATTACACCATAATCAATACATCATCATGACAACCAAAATCATGGATAACAGAATGCCCCCCAAAGTCTGAGATTGGAACTAGTGACAGTCGATAGAATTTGTAAGTTGCATGTGTGTGGCGAGAACCAGGAGCACATCTAATCGGAAACCTGCGAACAATCAAGCATCTGCAGAGTATCATATATATTCAATTCTGAGGTAGGCATTCCCATACTCAGATCATAGACTGATGACATCGTAGACATGGGACATCGCCACCAATCATACACTGTGGATCCATGCCGTCCAAATATAGCATAGCCACCTGAATACACTGTGGATATATACGAAAATTTTCAAATCAAGACGACATAGCCACGAAACATACACAGTGGATCAATGTGTCATAAATCATACATACTCCATCGCAACCTAGATTACAAAAATGATATCCAGGGTCTTCAATCTCGTCACCCAAAGTACGAATCTAACCATGTGATTACATGTGTTGAAGTCGAACATGGTAGAAACCACTTGATTACCGGTCATTGATGTAACCGTTAACAAGTGCTAGGGAAATCACCATTGATGTCAATTACTCCCAAGGTACCATAGTACAATCCATCGACTGTGAATAAATGAGTTGATGTCGAACAATTGATGGAATCTTCTGATCAGGGGTCAATGATGTAAACCCACTGTCGAAAGCGAGAAAACTTGTCATTGAGGCATGCAAGCTCCAAGGTACTAAATAATTTCTAAGTCTTGATTCCAGATAATGAGTTGAAGTCGACGGAACAAAACTCGTCACGGGAGGAACTTGATGTATCCCCCATCAATGACATGAAATGAGTAATCGAGTTTGAGTGAAACAGAGCATGTTGTAATTGGACCAAACATAGGGAAGGCTGACATGGAGAGAATGGATAACTGCAGATGGCTGACTCAATATAGGTTTCAAATAGACTTCTCTTGAACATATGAACGACACGACCAATGATTTGGCAGCATTGACTCAAAGACGACACATGGAATGACCTTGTAATCAATCAAAAGAGACAAATGGATTTCCCAAACCAGCTTCAAATGATGAATAGGGGGCATCATGTTCAAGAGCGACACTTACTGCCAATCAATACGAAGATGAAACATATCCCTTTCCTAAATTTTTCCCCCACCATTTCTGGCAAGTACCTCTTTATTTTTACGCAAGCTTGAACAGGATCACATATGCTTGTTGATATAAGATCATCCTTCGGACAAGTCCCTCAGAGTATGTTTAACGAACCCTAAGAAGGAGTGGTTCGGTCCCATCATGGGTCTGTCAATGTTTGTTTAACAAGTCCAAAGATAGTAAACTCGAAGGTTTTTCAAGATTATATAGTTTGGAAAAACACTTAAAAGAGAACTCTCTCAGTTCATTTTTCGTAACATAGTCAGGATGAGACTGGAAAAGAGATAAATTATCTCCCACTAGATGCATATTTCAAATACTTTAGCGAGCGTGAAAATAGCAAGGTCGCTCGACGATCTTTTCATGTTTAGAGAGTCTAAAAAGAGCTTAAAGAAGACTCCAGGGGGGTTCCTTTTTCGTATAACCTTGTTGAGCCCAAAAAAGTGATAAAACTATGCTTGATCACGTTCTCATAGATTTACGAGCGTAAGAACGGACAAAAACGACGCTCGAGGTCTTTATGTAAAAACCCTAAAAAAATAATCAGAATCATACCATAACGGAGAAAAATATGTCCATACCCTTCTTTGTAATCATCAATGTTTCACACCTGCAAGTCATTGCACTCATTTTTATATTAGTAACTAGGTTTAATCAATAGATAAACATAAAAAACCCAAAACTGACATAGTAAAAAGTAAATTAAATGGGTAAATAACCAATTTTACCATATCATTTCACATTTTCACTATTGAGTTCCAAAAACCCCCATTTTACCCTTCGACTTCGGCGTTGATTTCCGGGAGCTACAAGAGATCATTTGGCGAGTCGTCTGCAGCATTACGGTAAGCTCTTCTTTCTTGATCTTTTCATGGTTTAAATTTCTGATTTCATTGATTAATTTTTTGCATTTTCCAGTGGTTTTTGAACCCTACATGCGTGTAGGAATTCTCGCAGGCTGCCCATACGGAGCCTGCGAGAATGATACTTTCTCGCAGGCAAGATTTGAGCCACCTGCGAGGGGTTCGCACTGTGTATAATAAGGCACCTGCGAGCAACGCAGAACTCAAAAAAAAAAAAAAAATTATCCAATAAAAAAGATTTATAACATGAATAAAATCATTAATCCCCTTGGTATGTTTCTTATGCAGATAAATAGCCACAAACATGGTGCTCGAGTGGAGGGAACGAGAACATGAGGAGGATAATGCAAATGCCGAGAATCATCCTCCCACCATAGCTACATTAAGAGATTGTGGTCTCTTAAAATACTTCTGTATCCCGGGCATGAGAGCCCAAGTTAGATTACTGGAGTATCTAGTCCGTATGTGGGATCCAGACCAACAAGTTTTCAATGTAGGAGCTCACACATTATCCATTGACATAGATGACATATACTTCTTAACCGGATTATGCAGGCGCGGGTCCCATGTTAGTTTGACCGACAGCAGAGGTGGCGGGTTAAAAATGAGTGAATATTGTAATCAATACTGTGTACCTGAGGCTGAAAGAAAGAAAGGGAAAGTGGCGATCTGGGGAGTAACAGACTTGACTCTCCGCACTATTATCTTCACGATTTCTCGGATGGCTGGAAGTTCCACTCCCCATATGGCATTACAGAGCTACTTCCAGTACGCCATCGAGTGTACTGAACCCCGAGTATTTAACTGGGTTGATGCAGTATTGCACAGTATCAAAAGACAACTAACCAAGTGCAGGCGGGGTGAACTGAAACAATTTGTATATGGATCTTTACTAGTGTCTTTCTTCCTCGAGAGAGTCCCTGTATTCCAACTACAGGTTGAGTGGAACCTACCGGGTCTGAGAGATCCAAGGATGTTGAGGTGGTGTCGGATCATGGCCCGGCACGTGGTAGGACCAATCGTCAAATATGACGATATTTTCTTTGACTGGTTGCAAAACCAGATGCTGATGGTCAATGACTACGCCTATGCCAGGTTGGATTTCCGAGGAGATCTGGATCTAGCATTGCCTAAGGACACTCAGTGGGGAGACCTCGGTAAGAAGTACACGTGTTTTCTCTTTTAAAATGTTTTTGAATTTTTAACCTATTTAAATGTTTTTGTTTTATATATTTGTCTGAAGACTAACACAAAATGTTTGTTGATAACGCAGATGTTGGACCATATAGACCTCCTGGCACCTCCCCTATCCAACGACGAGGAGAAGTAGCACCAGTAGCACCACAGTATGCAGAAGATTATCAGATTGTGGAGCAGAATTTAGAGGGTTTGACAGCAGACATTCTAGATATGACTCTGGAAGAGATCCCACGATGTGACGAGCGTCACACTATAGGAGTTTCAGTAGCTATGGGTTGACTGCTCCGCAAAGTTGCTAGAGCAGTAGTGTGTTACTATGAACGTCATCCGTGACGTCACTTTGTAGAAGCTATAAGCTTCAATTTTTGATATTTTGGTCTTCGAACAAACTTTTTGTAAAAACAACAAACTCTTTTGATCGTTATATACAGATGGCTTCTACTGGTTTACTTTATATTGTATTAATTTTAAGTGTGTTTGATTTATAAATGGTTCAAATGTCTGTCCAATACATAATTAGCCAATGCATCTGTTAATGTATTAAGACATCTAGGAATATGCTGATATTCAATGTAATCAAAATATCGTTCCAAGTGGCGAATTCGCAAATACACTCGTAATAAAGTAGGACTTCGAATAGAGTAGACATTACTTAGTTGTAGTACCACAAGCTACGAGTCGAGTCACACAACCAAATGATGAATTCCAAGTGAGATAGCATCAACCAACAATTCAATAATGACACTATACTCAGCAATGTTGTTGGTTGCACGGCCAAGACATACACCTCGTAAAGATATAAGTTCATTGGTTGGGGCATAGATTGCCCATGCAGCGGAAGCTAAGTTCTGAGTACTACGGCTAGCACCATCAGTGAATCCAATATAGGGTAGCGAAGACTCTAACATCTGACAATCAAACACACTATCACATAAGGGCAGAGACCAGATAACGTCAAAAGCAAACTAAAGTAACACACACAAAGTATGATACATAAAATACAAGTATTTGTGCACAAATGACTTATGCATAATACTTCTTCAAGTACAACCCATTCCTAGGTTCACTCAAAGGTATACCATCATAATCAACCAGCTCATATGCTCCTTTATCCAAAACTCTACGAACAATGTAAGGACCACGCCACATTGGTTTGAATTTCTCAGCTCCTAAGACATCTTTATCTTGTTCATACAGAAGAACAAGATCACCTTCAGAGAAAACACGAGGCTTGACATGCTTGTCATACTGTGCCTTGACATGTTTCTTCTGGGCTTCTATTACTAGAGTGGCGTCACATTGAGTTTCGTATAATCGCATCAAATATAATAGACGCTCTTCTTCAGCAAAAGTATTAGGTAAGAGTTCGACAGCTAGCTTCAGAGAAGGTATCTCACATTCTATTGGAAGAATGGATTCCACACCATAGACCAATCGAAAAGGTGTAAACCCCATAGCGGATTTGACAGATGTCTGATATGCCCACAATGTTGAAAACAACATCGTGTGCCAGCTGGTTTTATGAATTCCTATCATCCGTCGAAGCATAGTTATAAGAACTTTGTTGATTTCTTCAACCTGGCCATTAGCTTGCGAATAATAGGGTGTTGAGTTATCATGACAAAGACCCAACTTTTCCGTAAGTTCAGACATCATAAAAATCCTAAAATGACTACTGTGATCAGTAACGATAGCTTGAGGGACACCAAAACGAGCTATGACATGGTTAAAAAGAAACAACGTTGCAGTCTTTCTCGTATTATCGAATGTTGGCATTGCCTTGGCCCATTTTGTAAAGTAATCAACAGCTACATTGATGTAACCATGCCCCCCGGCCGAGTGAGGGTGACATGTCATGAAATCAATGCCCTATTTTGCAAAAGGACCAACTGAGACCACGGGATGAAGAGGAGCAGGATGCGACCGAATTTTCTGATTGTAGGTCTGGCAAGCATGGCACTTCTGAACAGCAGTAATGCAGTCGTTGAATAAGGAAGGCCAAAAATATCTTGCGTGTAAGATCTTCTGGGCAGTAGCATACCCAGACATATGACCACCACATGCTCCAGAATGGCCGTCATTCAAAGCTTTCTCGGCTTCGTCAAAAATGAGACAACGTCGAAAAACAGAGTCAATGCCCCAACGATAAAGAGTATCCCTGAGGATAATGTATTAACGTGCTTGATAGCGGATACGACGTCGTTTGTTGCTAGACAAAGAAGGCCGGAAAGTTTGGGTTTGGAGATATATAATGATATCTCCATACCAAAGATTGTCAGTGCTTATAAGGAAAAGAGATTCATCGGGTAATGAATCTACTGCTACATTTTCCGTGGTAGAGTGAGGAAAATCACATATCAATTCAACGAAAACTAAGGATTTCTTAGACGTGGCGTGATCAAATTCCAAGTCAAACTCCTGGAGTATGAAAATCCATTTGGAGTACTTGCCCCCTAACAATTGACGAGTCAAAATGTGTTGCATAGGGTTGCAATGCGAAATCACGGTAGATTTCCTGGAAAGGATATAATGCCGAAAGCGTTGAACGGCTTGAACGGCAGCCAAAGCCAGTTTTTCAACATGTTGATACTTGATTTCAGTTGATGATAGACTTCGACTCAAGTAATATATAACATGTTCATCGTGTGCATCATCCTCTTGAACTAGAACCATGCCAATGGTATACTCGGAGGCAGCAAGATAAAGAAAGTAATCACGACTATAATTGGGAGGAAAGAGAAGCGGAGCACGGGTGAGGGATAACTTTAAAGCTTCAAAAGAATTGTTGGCAATAGAATCCCAAACGAACTCGGAATCTTTCTTTAATAGTCGGGTAAAACCACGAGTAATCTCGACGTAATTAGGAATGAAATGACGAAGAAAGATTGCTTTCCCCTGCAAACTTTGCAACTAGCGCAGTGAAGAAGGAGGAGGAAGATTAAGAATCACCTTGACCTTAATAGGATCTACCCGGATCCCTTGACATGAAACAATGAAACCTAGAAGACGGCCAGATTCTACACAGAAAACACATTTATGAGGATTTAAGCGAATGTGATAGAACCGACAACGAATGAAAATTTCTCGGAGATGAGTGGGGTGATCGACTCGGCGTAAAGAATGAGCTGGTAAATCGACCAAATAAGGTTGAACGATATGCTTTATATCGTGGAAAGCATAAGACATAGCACGTTGAAATGTCGCGCCCGCGTTCTTAAGATCGAAGGGAAGTTTTCTATAGGCAAAAGTACCCCAGGGACAAATAAAAGCAGTTTTATGTTGGTCCTCAGGAGCTATGTTAATTTGATTATAGCCGGAGAAACCATCCATGAGAGAGAAGATTTCACTTCCGGCACAGTCATCGACAATCTGGTCGACAAAAGGGGTTGGAAAGTTGTCCTTTGGATAGGCTTTGTTAATATCCCTATAATCAACACACACACGAATACTACCACCTTTCTTATCAATCAGTACAAGGTTAGAAACCCATTCTGTCAGAGCCACGGGATCAATAAAATCGTCCTTGAGAAGTTTTTCAACTTCGAGCTTGATAGCCGCCACTTTGCGTGGGTGGACTGGACGTAGGCGCTGCCGGACTGGTTTAGCTCTGGGGTATGTCTTAATCTCATGTACAACAATAGCAGGGTCGATACCTGGCATCTCTTCATAGCTCCATGCGAAGATGTCACGAAATTCTTTAAACAGAGATGTATAAGTGACGATTTCATCCGGAGAACACGAAGCTCCAATGTGAACATTTTCAACTATCCCAGGTTTAACTGATATATCAATGGGAATCGTGGGAGAAATATTACTGAGGTTCCCTTCGGCAAACACATCTTGTGTAGATCCGGGAATGGTCGATATGACAACAGCAATCGACGGAGTCGAAATCCGTTGATAATTTTCGAGAGTGTGTTGTTCCAGAAAGAGTATGGAACGATGATGTCCATTGTCCCAAGGGGTTTCCTCCATGACGGAAATGATCATCTCATCAGTGGGAAATATGACACGGAAAGTATCAGGAGACAACTCAACAAGAGAGGATGTAGAAGGTGTTGCCGATTGAATGGCGTGATAAGCAGACTCAACCGGACTTAACGGCATAACGTCGCTGAAATGAGTGTGATCTCCAAGGTCAGGGACTATCCAAGGATCGAAAGACACAGGAAGTTCGTGAGGCACAGCGGAGATCATGTTGATAGAAGCAACTGACGGGCGTGGAACATCGGGTGGTGGTGGAATGGGGAAAGTACCCATTAACGAAGAGTCTTTTAAAAGGCCTACACCAACATTCTCGTAACCTGGTGGGGTTTTAGCAATAAACGACACGTTTCCAGTACGAGTATAGGAATTAAAGAAGGCAAGTTGGTCAACCGTAACAACCTTTCCTTGATGAGGAAATCGTACTACACAGAAAAGTGTTGACACAACAACGCGCATGGAATCGATCCAGCTACGACCAAGCAGAAGATTATAATCAAGGGGAGCATTGAAGACTTCCACTTCAACTTGGACCGTATTACCTTCAAGAGTAATGGGCAACGACGGAAGAACACCGTAAGGCTTAAAACCAGAGCCATTGAAGGCTTTCAAAGTATTTTGTGATTCATTTAAAGGAGGAGAGCCAATGGCTTTCCAACAAGCAAGAGACATTACACACGTAGAGGCACCCTCATCGATAACAGTTCGACAAATATTCTTGTCGGCAACAACAACTTGTATTTGAAATGCAAGCTTAGGGGGTAACCTAGGAATATGATCTTCCAAGTCAAAGACTATCAAATTCATATATGTTGGATCAATTCCACCTATATCTTTCAACAGAGCCCTTCGTTGTGCAGGACAAGACTGAAGGACTTCAAGGGAAAACATCGTTGAAGGTGCTTGGGCTAGATCTTCAACAATACTATAGTTCTGGGCCGCACGAGCATGAGGATTGAAAGCCAATTTCTTAATGACACCTTTTGAGGGTGGTCGCAGAACTGTATCAAGGCTCGGTCGTTCGAGATGAAGAGGACCCTTCGTAGGTGGAGTCGGTGGAGAGGGTTGGATCAAAGTAGGAGGTGAATCGTCAACCTTCTCCTTAGATGGAGTGTAGTCTTTGGCTCTAGTCGTGAGTGCAACGTTATTTTTCTTAGAATCACCGGTACACATCAAAACATATGATGTCGTAGAAGTAGATGGTTGGTCATGAATGACCAACTGAGCCTGTTGTTGAGACGGGAAGGGTTGGGACAAGACTGTCGACGTAGGTGGTTTGGGTGTTCCTTGAAGAAACTTAGTAACCTCGGCACATCGTGGACAATCATTTTTGTAGTGATCGTCACCATAGATAAGGCAAGGATATCGTGGCTTGCACTTATCCCGATATTCAACAGGAGGGGTTTTAGTTTGCTCATTTTGATTATTATTTTTACTCTCCTTATTCTTGCCTCTCCCTTTATTTGATTTATTTTTACCGGTCAGGGTAGACTGAACGGTGTTCACCTCAGAAGTTTTACCGGCGGGAGTAGCAGGAGATGGAGCATTTTGAACATTAGAAGATGTAGATTTAGGGGTTGTACTTGAAACAGAATGTGAGTGGGTATGGGTAGTACCAATCACACCATCAACTGCATGTGAGGCAGCTGGAGCAGTTGAAGCACTGGAAGTACCAGGACGAGGTAATTCAGGTAGAAAATTGTAAAGTGTTCCCGTTTGCGAATAAACAAGATCAAGATATTGAGCATGACTTATAGCCTGCTCCTCAGTAAAAACACCACCCATGGCAATGTCTTTTCCAATTTCGTTCACAAAGGATTTCGTAAACCATTATGCCAGTAACTGATCCAGGAGTTCGAGTTTAATGAGACGTCTTCTCCTTCTCCACTCATGAATGTGATCTGATATATGAGTGCCTTTAGTTTGTTTGAAGGAAGTCAAAATTTCAGTCCCAGTATCATAACAGATCGGTAACTGGTAATGTGTAAGGAAGGCCATAGCGAGGGTGTTAAATTCAGAGAAGAAACCTCGTGGAAATTCAATATACCACTTCGCAGCGGAACCTGTAAGGGTTCATTGAAAAAGTCGTAGACGAATAGAATCATCCATCAATGAGTTGGATGAACACCATAGATGGGTCCTCTCCCGCCTTGCCATCGAACTTCGGAATATCTGATGGAAGCTTAGCAGGAATAGAAGGCCATTGGGGAGAGTGACGAATAGGATCATTTAGAATCCTAGACAAATATGGCAAATCCAAGGTAGCAAGAAAAGGTAACTGTTGGTTTACTTGCGGGTACTGATGGCTTTGGGGTGGAAGCCCTGTCGGAAAACCAGTAGGACCGTAAGCAGTCTGTCTGTATAGGGAAGACCCTGGCTAATTCGGTGGTGGCCGGATAGGATAGTAGCCCTAAGGGTTGTAACCTTGAGTTTGAGTAGGGACCTGAGGTTGAGTAGTTTGACCCTAACCCAAAATAGGATTAGGTATACCCGGATAAGGTTGGCCGATAGTAGGGGTGGGTTGTTGCCCCCCAGCATTTTGAGTAAAGTTTTGTAAAAGCTGATTCCAATACTGGGCCAACTCCGGAGGTATATTTTGTCCAAAAGGCGAGGTTGGTCCACCTATCGTGGATTGTGTTCCAACCAGAACTTGAGTAGCAATTGGATTATGTCTGGTAAGAGGCAATGGAATCGTACCACCTTGTCCACCAACGAGAATATGCAAGTTTGGTGCAACAGTCGGTATAGTGCCACTAGGATGAAGATTTCCAAGAGGAAATTGAGGGAGCGTCGAAATAAAATCGGGAATAGAGTGCCCAGGACCTGGAGAACCAGCTAGGGTTTGCGGAGGTGTTGGATTGGAAGCATTCAACAAAGCATTCAATGCATGATAACCGGGTGGTAGTGTCGGGTTGACATCAGGAATTCGATGGGTATTGATAGGAGAAAGAGTAGCTACAGTAATTCTGGTTTGGACACTCGTAGTATTCGTGATATGGGCCATCTCGCGAGGGAGAACAAAGTGATAAGTGGTAGTCTCTGGTGTAGTTTCTGTGTCAGAAGACACTGGAGGGTTGATTTCGTAGACTATGGGTGACTCAGTACCAAAAAGGACTCGTCGAAAATCACCTGACCAAAAAGGGTCTTGTCCTACTACATCGGGAGAAGGCCCAATGGTTGATTCAGAAGATGTAACAACAGCTTCGTCAGAAGAATTTAATCGCACAAAAGGTCGTTCACCACGGCGAATGCGATAGTTCTCTCTAGTATTGGTAATTCGAAAATATTCTAGAGAGTCAGTTCGTTCTACCTGTGGAGGTGGTGTAGTGACAACTGGAACGTCACTTGTTTCCCCGTGTGGTGGAGTAACCACTGGGACTTCAGTCTGATGGGGAGAACCTTCAGGTGTACCAGTGGGCGAGGGTTGAGAATCATCCAGATGCTCTGGAGATAAACCTTGCATTCTACATGAATGTCGTGGGGGAGCAATTGTAAACAAGTGACAAGCTCCGCGAAGAAATTCTTATGGTCAACTTTGAGAAACAAACAACACGCGCTAGTAAACAAAATCTAGGAAGCAATCACCAAGCAAACAATACCTTCTAATTTCGAAGCCACTAGTTGGTGATGAAATCCAACGTCGCAACAACGAGACGAGAAGGGGTGGGGCTATGGTGGAAAAGTTACGTTGATGACCTGCTTAACGGACTTACACCCTGGTGCAAGCTCCCACACATAATCGTGGGTATACCCTCCAAGGAGCCCGAGCGAGTTTGATCAACGTCAATTCCAGGTACCGTGAAGACTTTCCCCTCCACAGTCACCTTGGGTAAGAACCTAGAGAGACAGGCCACTAAGGTCACCACAAACAACAGTACAATCTGGGAGAACATTCGTCAGTCCAATCCACACGCAAGGGCAGGGTATCTAGCCCGAAATCAACTCAAAAGGATTCCACTCATCATTGTGGGTATACCTCCGAGTGACCCCCGTAATATGTGCAATCTCTACACGGATGTTGACAAAGCAGGGTGAGTAACTCTGCCAACATCAATGCGACCTAGTGATTGACCCTTGTGTTAGAAGGGCTTCCCAGAACAATATGTTGCAAATGGAATTTAACACTTCCTAACTCAAGATGTTATTGTGTGTTTTGAGATTTTGGAGAGTGTATCTTTCTTCCTACTCCAAAGCACTAGCCTAGCTAAATGTTGGTGTAAAAGATCCCTAGAAAAGAGTTACTAGATAAATTTTAAGATTACGCAATGTTTTTAAGAGCTGTTGTTTACTCAAAGGTAACGGAAGTGAAAGTCATGTTGTATGACTCTGACCCAAATAATGCAATGATGATAATGAAATATAACACTTTTCATTCCATGAATCCTATTTATGGGAGAGAGAGAAAATTTTCCAAATCAACCAAACTATAATGCGCAATTTCCTTTCAAATGTCAATGCAAACAATCATTAATCAAATGAAAATTATCTATATGTCTTTTTCAATACTTCAACAATCTCTAAAATTTTATTTTTTCAATGTTTTCTAAAAGACAAAAACAAGTTCTTGAAAGAAAAACTTATGTTCATTTCCAAAAAGGATTCTCACTATGACAATGAGAATACAAAAATCAAATCAATGAACAAGCAAATGACAACCCAGTCAACTCTTTCAACGAAAGAAAAAACAAAGAGCAAACCAATTAGTCTTCTCAATGCAAACGAAAATGTTCTTTCAAACCAATAAGCAAATGAGAAAAACCAAGCACTTAACTCTCAACCAATCACTGATTCTCAACCAATCAGACACACTCAGCTCTTGAAAGCAGAGAGAATGAATTTGCCAATAAAAGTCAAGAAAAGAAAGTCAAGCTACAAAGGACAAGAAAAACCTTGAAACCCTAAAACTGTTCAAGAATGCAAACTAAAGAAAGAGACATATCAATCAATGATCCAATAAACCCAAAAGAGGTAATTCAACTGATCTAAGCAGTTAGAAAAACAAAAACTCAATTTCAAAATTTTCAAAAAATCTTGCTCGCAGGCAAGAAGTGTTACACAGTGCGAGAATCTATTATTCTCGTAGGCCACCTTTTAGCAAGGTGTGAGGTACTCACACTGAACCCTATGAGCAGGGTGCAAACCTGAATGATTCTCGCAGGCTGCAGTTAAACACAGTGCGAGAACTCCTGAATATAACAAAAATTTTGAAAATTCAAGCAAAATTGACAAAGGCTCTTGGACCCAGAAGGTCTATCAGGATATCCTGAAGACTCAGAGACTAACAAAACAAGAGAAATATGAAACTAGAGCAAATGGCCACAAAAAAATACAAAAATCCACCAAAAAATGGGATTTATCCCCAGTGGAGTCGCCAATTTTTTTTTAGGATTAATCCGTAAGTGTGGACACAAACCGATCTCCCTAGATCCACCTGGATCTAGAACAAAACAGGACAGAATAATACTCTTTCCCTAGATTTAGACTATTGAATAGACTAGGAGGCAAGAAACATGAACATACCTTGTAATCGCTTCCTTGGGTCTTTGTTGTTGCAAACCTCCTTTCGATGGCTCCTAGCTCTAACACACACACTTGCTCATGCATGAAGAAGATCAACCACTTTTGATAACCTTGCTGGTGTTTCTAGCTGTTGTAGCATCAGTCCTTCATACAATCTTCCACTAATTATCCAATAAATCTCTTGCTAGTTTTCTTCCAACCTTTTCCATGAGAATCCCATCAATTTATAAGAGAGAATGGATTAGTTACTTGGATAGGAATGATCCCAAAATATCAGGAAATTCAGTACTTAGATAACCATTTGAATGCCATCTCATCCTTCTAGAAGATTCCCTTCTAGAGGGTTCAAGAATTTATCTTTTTCCCTTCTTTAGAAAGAGTTCGCACCCTAACAGTTAGGTACAGTGAGAACTTCTCGCACCCTGGTTTAAGGTAGCCTGCGAGAATCATGCATTCTCGCAAGCAAATGTATTGGTAGCCTGTGAACCTTCCTCAAAACTGTGATTTCTGGAAAGAGATAAAGGTAACTTTTCTCTGGAGAAAGTTCTAATGAAGAGCTTGATTACACCATAATCAATACATCATCATGACAACCAAAATCATGGATAACAGTGCCATTCATCATACATGGAACATGGCTTCCGCAGCTTAGGTCATTTACTCACCTGAGGGTCAATTGGTGTCTTCAGGTGGCGTTCGTCTGGAGCCATCAACGAATAATGTGGTTGAGTATAGCGTCATCATAGAAATATTATGTGATGCCATTTCACATGGTGTTCAGTTTTTAGAGGTTATCCTAGACTCCCATTTAGTCGTATGTCAGTTGAACAACAGTTATTGTGTTCAAGACCCTAGTCTAGTTCTATTATTCCTACGGGTAGGACTTTTGGAACGATGCTTTGATTTCCTTACTTATAATCATATGCCTAGAATTTATATTCATGTATCCCATGCATATGCTAATTATGTTTTTTATTTTCATTTGTCACATTACTAAAGTAAAGAAAACACATTCATCAATGTACACATTGTAACATATATAAGTAAAGTCAAGGACCAAATTTTTTATATTTCATCTTTTAAAAAAATATGGTGTCATAGTACAAAATGTGACTCACGCCCTCAAAATACATATATCGTCGGTAGATATATGACCATGGAATCTATGCCTGTGGTTCCGGATGTGTATCATGATAGCACAATATGAATTTTGTTAGATGTCGGAAGAGTCGCACCCACACATGGGGCACACCCACCACCTACCGCTACATAGCCTCTAGAAGATCCTCCACCTGAACCATAGGAATCATGTGCAACAATCGAGACAGGTTCCCTTGCACATTTTGCAGCACTCTCTCTGCATCTCCTCCCATATTCTCATCTCCCTAGCTCCTCTGTTGATGTTGTGGGAATCCATCTGGTCGTCGCGAACCTACATTTGCGTAGCAAAGCAATTGTTGATACTTGATACCATACAAAAATATTTGTGTTTTTTATTCCTTTCGAAAAAACACAAAAAATGAAATACATAAAAAAATTCTTACCAATATCACCACAGGTGGAGCCTGGTGGCAAAGGCATATATGGACCCCCTATGTAGTTGATTCCAACATAAGATTAGTCCTCAATGGCTATAACCTGACGATGCCACCAAAAAAATAACTCATCATTGTAGGGTTTTGGCACCATACCACCTCCTAGCCGCCTCATCATGTCGGTCCACAATGACATGGATGGATCACATGGTCCATGTGGAATGATATCTACTCTAGGGCTCAAGCATGGAACCTGCTCAAAGAAAAAACTACACAATATGGATGCAAACCCGAAGCTTCTCTTTCTCCCTTTTTTGCAATCCATTAGATGGCTCTTCATGTTAGCCAATAGTGAGGTACATCAATCATAAGTCATGGGTCGTAAACACTCCACTACATAAAAATGAGTGGCTTTGATGCCTAGTGCAATGATTTCGACCCCAAGATTTGTGTAAGAAAAAGTACGATGATCTTTAGGCTCAAGTTCTCGATCTCCCTGATGGGGAGTTGGATCCCTACTTTATCTGTGCCTGCAACACAGTGGGTGGCAATGTATTCCTCCATGGGAATACCACCCCCAGCCCCCCGGGACTTGAGATTCACTACCTCACCCCGGAAAGACAATCCTGTGATAAAATAGATGTCATCTACTTCAATCCTCAATGGTTTCCCATCGAGATTGAAGGCCTCTGTCTTCGGATCCAAATAGTTTACAAGCATTCGGAGTAACCTCACTTGATCCCTCATTCCTTTGAGAGCCCAAAATTTATAACGGCCACGTCTTTTTAAACCTAATTGGGCCCTTGCATCCCTTTCCATTGTTGCATCTACCTCTTCATGCTCCCTCACCCTCCATTTAAGCAACATTCTGCCAAAGGAAAGTCATTTTTTGATTCAAATTTTATAAAAAGTTGTTTGCAGACTTGTACATGGCTATAGTGTTAACATTCACATGTAGGGCCGCATCTACGTGGGCAGGATTTGATTTTCCTACCTGCATGTCTCCATGTATGTGACCCAATTAACCGTCACCTATGTACACCCTAGTTTACATGTTGCACCCTCTAAAACTCAAAAATGAGGACTAAATTGGAATTTTAAACCACTAAAAATGAAGAGGAGGGGAAGAGCACTTACTTTGTCCATATGGTTGTCAATTTTGTTGATCATAGATCCCACAATCAACACTTGAAGATCATGGGGGAAATGGCCTAAAATGCACTATGTGGGTGAAAAAACTCAAAAGGTATGGTAAATAGTCTATTTTTTACTATTAGTAGAATTGGTTTTTACCCACTTCATATAGTTTGGGATAATTTTTTACCTTATGGACTAATAATATAGTAGAAAGAGTTGGTTTTCGTGGTTTTGTCCACGGTTTTTTGCGGTTTCTATCGTTATATTTCCCATTCATGAATTTGAAAGGTATTTTCTTTCAGCAACATATAGGATAGGTTGTCACTCCATTTTGCATTCTTTCATTGTCCTATGACTTTGATCCATATGCCTTAGGTACAGACCCATTTTTTAGTGACACAGAACCTTCTTACTACTACTAGAAGTTTTTTTATTAAGTGATAGAGGTTTACCAAACATGAGTGCCCTATTTAGAACCTTTGTGCCATTTGGTGCCCATGCAGAAGTTATTCCATAGGACCGGGAGTCCCTTATAGTTTCAAAATGACTTGGCATCCAAACCCAATATTCTTACTCACAAGAATTCTTCCTGTACATATGGGACTCCCCCCGAGTCGAGTTTAATCTCTTTTCCAACTCTCTTGAAAAGAGAAAAGATTGTCGAGTGAACTTGTCTCTTTCACACTCGTTAAATGGATTTGAAAGGAAATCTATTTGGTGTAAGTTTAACCATTTTTTGGACCAAGTAGACTAATTACTAAAAATGAACACTCTAGTCAACATTGGCTAGAAGAGTTCTCCTGGGTATGGTTTTATAGTTTTTCGGGCCTAGGGGACTAAATCTGTGAAAAAAGAAATTCTTTGGAGTTAAGTTGTAATTTCATTCCATTATCTTTCTTGCAGTATTGAGCCTATTGTTGGTTCCCACTTTCTTGTTATAAGCCATCTTACCTCAGCAATTTCCATCACCAGTCAAGCAAATCCTTGTTTATATCCTTTGCAGCTTGACACCCTGTACCCTAAGAGAAAACATTCCCCCGAATGTCCATGCCCCACATGTACTTCCTTGCATTGAGCATAGGTATGTTCCACTATTTGGAGCTAGTTGCTTACTCGCGACACTCGTTTCCTCTCTTGTATCATAGCATTTATTTTCCTATGAAAAAACAAAAAAAGAAGAGCAGGAAAAGAACATTATCTCATATTGGCATTAGTTGTGTCGCCTTTAAATAGAGCACAAACTTTTGATTCCATTGTCATCCAAAGTTTGGGTTTAGCATGATATTAGGAAGTTGAGCTCATTACTTAGAGTTTACTCCTCTGACTGGTTATTCTTCTAGTCCCTATGGATATTGTGTTGATGCCTCCTACACCATGAAGTTTCATCATCAAGTCTATGTTTCCATAGTTCTCCATATATCTCATGCTCTTGTTCAAAGGATATCTATAAGCATGTGTCGACCATTTCTCAGAACTCTTGACTTTGAATGTTAGCCATCCCTTAGTGTGTCTCAGAGTCACATAAATTTGTAGTCTTATCCTGCACCTTGGTCCTACTTTCATTATGGGTAGGTAACCTTGAACCCAACAGTCGGCATCTTCTCATTGGTCGTTGACTGGGGTGTTTCCCTTGTGTTCGACGAAAAGAAATATATTCACACATTAGGATTTGTGCAGTGTCTTGGGTTCCATTAGCCTTATTTGTGGTTTTATCGCCTTTGTCGGCATTCTTCCTTATTGGATTCTCTTCAGAGGGTATTTTTCATGCACTACTTGCAACTAGTTCATGCAAAAGACGCACAGGGTCATTGGTTCATGAAAATCCTATTCATCTGAGCTCCTCCTAATCATCAAGCCATTTATTTGTACCTTGGGCTGACTGATGAGAGATGCCTTAATGCTCTCCTTTCAGTGGGTCTCCTTCCATCGAATTCAACTCATATATTCTGGAAAGGAGGCTTAAAGTCCTATGAGTACCTAGAGGCTTGTAGTCATCAGTGGCAGGTTCTCCCGCCATCGACAATTGGGAATACATCAATGTCTTCTAATCAATGTATTCTTCAAGTGTTCGACCTCAACACCCTTATTCTCACTTGTAAGAATGTACTCGGTGCCTTGATACATACTTTCATTATCAGTAGGTTGTCTCGTGTTTGTTAATGGTATACCTTAATGACCAATAATCAAATGAAGTCTCATTGTGTTCGACATCAACTCCTTTATTCACATGATGTAGACTTTCACCTTAGGCGGATAGTGTAGAAGACCTCAAGTTTCCAGTAGCAGCATTCATATTGTGTTGTCGTCTTTCATTGGACCAGTACCTATATGGCTTTAGTGATCATGGGAGACCATATTGTACTCCATTTTATACAAATATCTTCAGATTGATTTTGAGACTAGTTTCCACAGGGACTTGTTCATGACTATGACATCCTATGGCAAGTGTTTACTTTGTATTTCCTATTCATGTCCATGAACAACTATTTGATATATTTCCACATAGATATACAGTGTAATTCAAATGGCATCCATGTGTACAAATTCATTATGGATTGTAATATTCTCATCAGAAAATAGCACTCCCGACTGATTCTCTATTACTCCACTTCTATGAATGATAATGTATTTCGGCCATCGCAGATACTCCTCTGACCTCACACATTAGGGGATATTTTTTATAGCAACTTTTTCCTCACCCCATGCAACTTGTTTGGATGGCCTTTCAATTTCCCTATGCAGACTTGAAGTCCCCTTTTGTACCTTCCAAAGAAAAAAAATCATATGTTTCCACATATACACACCCTACCAGTTAGACAGCATGCGTATACGCAGGTTGCTCCACTACAGCCTGCGTACATCAGGTTTGGTTCTCAAAATTAAAAACATTAAGTTGGGTTTCCATGTCACATCACAAGATCCATGATCCTTGACCTTCCATATACTGGAAACACTCTGACTCGGCCCTTCAGCTCCATTTGAAGGCTATAAATTGAGCCATATCCAAGCTTTGGAAGAGAGAATTCAACTTTTGAGAGAAAAGATACTCTGGAGAAATTTCACTTCATATTGAGTCTGCATCCCTTTATCCTTAAAAGTATGAACACATTGTTTAGCCCCCAAGCTCTTCCTTCTTTGATGGAGAACCTCATTGTCTCCTTTATATGATGTTGCCTTTGGTGGAGGATTGAAGTGGTGGAGGCCCAACTAGAGGGACTTAGTTTCTCGGTTCCGATGTGTGTCGGTACAAAAGTTTGTCACATATATACTTCCGTTGATTATATTAATAGAAATACTATTTTCTCGTCCAATTGATATCTTGCAAATATTTGAATTATTATTCAATGGGTGTATTTGTCATGAATGTTAATGGATTATGCTATTATATATGCTAACATTATATATTATCACCGTGTTCTTGTGTATCTTGGTTGTTGAGGACAAGTTGCAGGTATAAATCTTTGATTTGTGTGCTCAATGGTGGTCTTCATCGAACGTCTGGATGAGGTAGGCTCTTGATCATCTTCTTCATCTAGGTAGTTGGATTTCTATGCAACTCAATACATAAAATTTTCATGAAAACTAAACAACTCCCCTCTCAATGACGAGCTCAACAAGCCCTAAACCAAGGAACTAAAGAAAAAAAATTAATTGTGTTTGAGAGAGGCATTACAGGGTATTGTTATTCATTCTTCTTACCATTATTGTAACATCCCCGCTATAACCCCCAGTTTAATTAATACTTAATGTAGATACAATTTGTGATTAGGACCAAGCGATGTATATGAAAATTGTATTTCCAAATTTTAATAATAAAACATGATACCAGCTGCTGGGAAATATGGACAGAGATGGGGGATGAATTAATCCACAAGAAAGGGGAGGGTCTAGGAGAATGTTTAAGGGGTCCAAGAGGGATTACCCATGTCTATTAATTCCACCCACATTCCTGAATTTTATTATCATTGTGTATTAAACTTTATTTTTTTATTGAGTGTTCCCAAAGCCAATAATTGAATGCATGTAAGAGGGTGGGTGTGATAAGTCACATCCCAAAGTTATTGGGATCATGGGGAATGAATACAATCAGCTTGGGGAAGTGTGTGAGTCAAACAAGCAAGCCAAAGGGAGAAAATTTGTATGGGAAGTTACAACAATTTTAGACAATCAAGTTTTTGGCATGGACATCAAGCAGAGAGTGAAAAAGAGATCTTGGAGCTAGATCACCCATGGAGGGAGCATTATGGAGCATGTTAGAGAATTTATGAAGGATATTTGGAGTAGAATATTGAAAATCCAGGTTTCCAGGCCTGAAGAGTGAACTCATGTGTGAGTTGCAGTGTAACAACAAGTGTGTGTTGTTGTTAGCTGGTAGTTTTCTTGATAGTGAGTTCCCTTGAGTT
>ML833796.1:9535-33110 GCA_009831015.1 Picea engelmannii
TGGTCAACGATCGTATTTATAGCAAAACAATCATGATAATGCCAAATTGAAATTTTTTGCTCAAGACTGAAATTTAAAAACACCTTGCAAAATGTCAAAAATGATATTTTCCACCCGTGGTTAATGATAAATTAAGTGTTTATCCAAATTCATTACTTCATTTTTGTCAGAAGTCGAAGCCTACATCAATAATGTGACCATGCACATAGTTTTATAAAACCATGAGACCCATGATAAAATAATTTTAGTTGGATGGAAAATGACATTGAGGCTCAACATGTAATACGATATGAAAACACATCCCTAATGATTGTAAAATGTGTCCAACAACGAAAAACATCACTTGAGACACAAACAAACTTATAAAACTTATAAAACAAACTGAAATCAACTAAAACATACTTGTTTCTAAAATGAGTTGGAAATGTTGATTTCATATGTTGTTTGTCACTTTCATCACAGTTCCCATGCACCTCATTAGGAAGAATATGTATAGCATCATTTAGTTGTAAGTTAGTAGAATCCAAAGGGATGCTATTCTTCCTCATACAAGTTTGATCGAAATCATTCACAATATATGATGGCCCAAGAAGTGTCTCACATTTAAGGTGCTCTCCAAAATTCATGAAAATGCTAATTTCACAATAATCAATGGCCCATTACAATAAAAATGTTTCTTTGTATATCCAATGGGTGAAAATGATTCCTCTAACAAACTATTTGCAATTTCAAGGGAAAATTGGGTGTTGCATTTTCACCATATTCAATAGAGTATTTATTGTAGGTAAGAATCAATAATATTGGAAGAAGTAAATGCCAAATGGATTATTTCTTGTATTCACTTTTTTCTAGAAAATTCTGGAACAAATTAACTTTTAATGAAAAATAGGAATTTCACCTCTTTTTTAGAGGTTTCCAGGATCTTAACTTGTTAAATTTTCAAATTCAGGGAATGTTATAAAATATAAACAAAATAATAGCAAAAATAGTATATATTCCAAATCTTAACAACCCCAATCCACTAGGAAATTTGAGAGATAATATTTTTAATAATTTTCATCTCTCTAGGACAATCTTATCATGCAGACAATATATATTAAAACACCTATTACAAATGTAAAAACAACATTAATTTTTCCATCATATTCTTCAATATAAATGTTAAATCACTTAACACATTCACCCTTAACTCATGTGAAATCAATAATATATGTCGCGCTAAACATAGATGGTTTTAGGGGCTAAATTTCACAAATGGGATAATTTTCCATGGTTTTTCCCCAAAAATGATTCGCCAATTTCTATTTTTTCTAAAAATGATTTGCCCAAATTCCATAGAATAAAATTATTTTACCTTAAAAATCACCAAAAATTTATAGAAAGTATATAAAATCCTTAGAAATTTGAATATTGTTACAAAAATATCGCCAAACATTTTACATTTTGGATATTAAGGACTAGTAAGATTAGCCCATGTTTCTACATTTTAATATAAATTTCAATGCTTAAAATCATCCCCGGAGCTAGACATTATAAACCATGAAGAATATAGATGGCAATAAAATATGCAATTTGCACAATTATTAGACAGTTGAAAACTTCATTAATATGTAAAAAGATGAAGTTCATGTATATACTATAGTCTTATAACAAGGCTACTACAATCCACTATCTCTCTAAAACCCTATTTAGGGAAAACTAAGAAAAAACTAGCTCACACCATGGAGATCCAAGAAGGATGCATCACATAAGCATGTCCTTCAATGCATGACATCCCCTCTTCTTCTCTTATCCAAGTACAACCTAGGATGTCATCTTAAAAACCCAATGTCCAAATCTTAAAGGGATGAAACCATAACCCTAGACTTCAAAATGCTCTAACAAGATCAAGAAACCTTACCAACTCAGAGAGAGAGAGAGAGAGGGAAGTGTGTTCCTCTTAGTCACCTCTCTTCACAATAATGAACATGAATGATGAGTGAGAGAAGTGTTCTCTCCTTCCTCTATATGTATGAGAGGTAAGGGAGGCCAATAATACATATGTGGGCCAATTCCCCTACAAACATCCTACAATAATCATATGTAGGCTCACACATTTGTAGCGATAAACTCCAAGAGTATACATCTAAAAATCCAAGGCGATGTTTTCCACAAGCAATGGCACTCCATGAGGTTTGTCCAACACTCCTCCTACAAGCCTCCAAAGACTCCATCAATCCTCCTAAGCCATGTACTCCACTAGCTCCACTCCCTCTAAATAAACACTATTGTAACCCAAACATCGTCCAATCAACTCCAAGCCTCCATATAGGACTCCAAGCTACCATATTCTATTTAGGGCTTGATTCCATCCTCTAATATGAAAAATGATCCTCCTCCTAAGTAGGGATTTCTCCATACAAGAAACCATCTATACGTGTCCATCATGTATAACTTCACCCAAGATTTAAAGAGATTTACAATGTCCTAGGGAAGAATGCAAAGAAATAACTCAACTGAGGTGAAGAAACCACCAAGTAATCCATATCCAATGTGTAAGCCCATCATGGACCATCTCCCATGTGAAAATCCATCACGAACCATCCACAGTATGAACATACACCATATACCCCCAATATCATGAAGCACTCCTAAACATGGTGTAAACACTTTCAAAGTAACCCTAAAATATAGCATTCCCTCTTTACAAGGAAATTTTTTATTCCAACGCTTGTCGAATCCCTCTACAAATCCACCAAATCTACCACTTGAAAATATGTACTTGTTGCAGTCTTGAAATCACCCATTTTCTACCAAACATCACACTCCTCCATTAAGGTATCACACCTCTCCTTCTCAAGACAAATGGAAGGCTCATGACTGTAGGAAATAAAAGTAACATGATTAGCATACTCACCCTCATGGAATATATGGGTGCTCCTACATGCTACTATGCCTCATGCAATGTTTGGGTAAGCCATATTGGCTTCCTATGAGTTGGAGTAGGTGAGAGAATCTCTACACCCAATCCACCTCATCTTCCTCTAAATCTGAATCATATTAAGTCTTTGAATTAGTCTCTTGAGCATCAACCTCTTATCTCTCCTCAATCACTGAAGGAGAATCATGTGAACCAAAAATACATCATAACCTCATCAAATATCACATCTCTATTCACCATAGTGTCCCACTATGCTATAATATCGATCCTGTAAGTTGTAGAAGTTTTACTATATCCATTAAAACAAGATTCTATCACAAAATATCAAACCTCCAAATAACAATGACCACCTGTGAATTTTAAGGAACCTAACCTTGGATCATAAAAAACCTACCAACTCTATCATCCCTCAAGTCATCATCATGGGCCAAAATCTCTAGACACCACATCATGAGATACCCAGGATGTCCTACAAAGATAATCACATCTCCATACAAGACCAAGATAAGTGGATGAGGTTTGTCAAAATCACAATGATAAACAATTTCACAAGTCAAGTCCTCGATCTTGAAAAAACAAGCTTGTGGTATAAGAAACAACCCATGTAGAGCTATCAACAACCCATGAACATGAGAATCCCTCTCACATAGATTGAAACCTATGGAAACTAAAGCAACAAGTTAAACATTATCAACTCCCTCATCTTGAGAGAATCATCACGATCAACTCCCCCTATCTAATAGAATCCAAAAACCCTATCCTTGTAATCTACAACACTCCCATCAACTGGAAACTTGGAATAAACCACTAAAGCACAATAGGTTTTGAGCATATCTCCATGGATTATTTCCATGCATGTACCTCCTCAAAGCTAGATGGCTCTTCGAACCTCCCACCAAAATGTACAAGCGCAACTGGATGAACAAGTAATTGTAAAGGCCACCCTCTCTCACACCTTTAGACAAAGTCCTTGGACTAGCTAGACTACAATAAATGATGGTTCATTACTATCCATCAAATGAAAATCTCCACTATACATTTTTCATACAAGAAACTGAAATAATATTCTTCCTCAATCTAGGAATAAACAAAACATAATCCAACTCAATAACATCATTTGATTTTTTTTTAAGGACATAGAGCCAACTCCTATCATAGGATAAGTGGAATCAACACCAAGCTCCACACTCATGCCTCCCTATTTGTAACATCCCCATTATAATCCCCAGTTTAATTAATGCTTATGTGGATATAATGTGTGGCCACAACCAAGTGATGTAATATGCAAATTGTATTTCAATGTTTTAATAATAAAAGATGTGATGTCAGCTGCTAAGGGGACATGGACAAGAGATGGGGGATGAATTAATCCATAAGAGAGGGAAGTGTCTAGAATAATGGCCAAGAGGGGGTCAAAGGGGGAATTACCCATGTATATCAATTTAACCCATTTCCCCAAACTTTCCAATTGTATATGAACCTTCCTATTTCTGATTGAGTGTTCCCAAAGCCAACCATTGAATGCATGTAAGAGGGGTATGAGTGGTCACACCCCAGAGTTATTGGGAACATGGGGGTTGAGTACAATCAGCTTGGGGAAGAGTGTGAGTCAAGAAAGGCAAGCCACAAGAGAGGAAATTCGTATGGGTTGGGAGGAAGGTTTTTAGTCATTCAAGTTTTGTGCATGGGAATAAAGAAGAGAGAGCTTGGAGTTGGTGAAACCATGGAGGGAATTATGGAGTGAATTGGAGTTGGAGAATTGAAGATCCAGGTTGTCAGGCCTGAAGAGTGAACTATTGTGTGAGTTGCACAAAAATATCAAGTGTTTGATGTTTGTTTGTTGATAGTTTTCCTAGCAGCAAGTTCCCTTGAGTTCCTAGATGAGATATTCCCAGTTACCTGTGCTAGGGAGACCCTGATAAACGAATGGAACATTCCTTGGGATATCTCTGATAAACAGATGGTACATCCCTTGGGTTAACTGTGATAAAAAATGGTACATCCCTTGAGTTACCCATTATAAACGGATGGTACATCCCTTGGGTGATCATTGGTAAACAAATGGTGCATTCCTTGGGTTGGGAAGTTCGAGAAGAAGATGGATAGAAGAATTGGGATAGTTGTAGGAGAATATTGATTGGATTATGAGCTTTATGAGCTATGAGAGGATTGTGAGAGACCACCCTCTTTTGTGGATTACTTGCGTCAACTCGGGGGCGACTGGTTGTTGAGATTTGGAACAATCATTCTATGGTGGGGTGGAATGTCTGTCCTAAGAAGATGGTTGTACGATTCTTGTTTAAAGATAAGTGCTTTACCTTTTATTGAGTTATTTACATGTGTTATTGTTGTGAATGAACTCTACGTGAATGAGAATGACTTACATGTTGTTGTAATGAATGGTTTATTTTTATTTCATTTAGATTATTAGCATGCTTTAGATGCATCTGTTTTATGGTTTTGGACATTAGCTAAATCTATTTTAAATTTTTAGTTGTAAGCTACATGAAATCGAATAACAGTAAAATAATTTCTTTAGTTAGCAGAAGTTTCATTTTTATGTGTATTTTGCACGTGATGTTGTTTAGCTAGAGGCTAGGTACGTTACATTTTGGTATCATAAATGATAATGAGATATTTTTGTGTGATGTGGCCCAACATGGGTGGTTGGGTACGTTAGAAAGTGATATTAGAGCCCAGTTTTCAATGCTTATCCTGGATGGGGCAATTAGTGGAACATAGAAGTGAAATTTATAGACTATGACGACAAACTAGTTGATGGAATGCCAGAAAAAAGATGTATGAAATTCATTTGTTGAAATTTCGGTAGTAAAATTGAGAGAAATTTCATGGGAAATGTGAAGAATTAGGCCTCTTTGGAAAAAAAATCGAACATAAGCAAATCGGAAAAAACAAATTGGGTATTTTTTCGTATGATGATGTCGGCATGACGTGGAGGCCATGTGTCAGCTGATGTGGTAGAAGAAAGACATGTGCTACCATGGTTGAAGGTACATGTTGGATGGGATGAAAATTGGTAGGTGATGTGGGGGCATGTGGCAGACCAATTTTCAGTCCCACGGAACTGCGGTAAGAAGTGGAAAAATGGCTAAGTATTGGGACTTCTAGGACGAACTTATGAAAGGAAGGTTACAAGTTTATGAGTTTGCGAGTTCGTGAAGATAAAAAATTGTAAAGTGTTGAGACTTCGCGGATGGAATTATTAAAAGAACGATGAAAGATTATGATTCCTTGATTCAGTGAGTCCATGAAGATGGAAAAATGGCTAAGTGTTGGGACTTCTCAGACAGAGTTATGAAAGGAAGATTACAAGTTTATGAATCTGCAAGTCCACAAGTTCGTGAGTCCGTGAAGGAAAAATAAGCTAAGTGTTGGTAGCGAGTTCATGAAAGGTATGAAGAAGAGATATGACTTACATCCACGATGAATCCATTAAGACAAATCAACGACGAAGATCTAATCAAGAAATGATCGGACGATTGCTTAACATTGCTACTATGTTGCTCGTGCCAATGAATATTCCTTCACTATTTTTCCACCATTACTTTCAAATCAGAGCTCAAATTGGGGAAAATGAATGGTCGTTGGAAATATCTTGAAAATTAGAAGAGATCTATCGACCTATAGTTTCGATTAGGGCACTATATTTTCTTCAAAAGTGATAAAAGTGAATTTTGTAGCAGCAAAAGAGTGGAAATTGCAACTTGTAATTGTTATAACTATTCGCTCAAAACTCGGATTAAGGCCTGAGGACAGTTGTTGGAAATTTGTTTCGAAAATGAATGCATTTAAGGAATCCTACTTGAGAGAAGTGAATTAATATTCTTCATAATTTAAAATTAATAATTATCTGTAATCTAATTGATAAATATTTTTCAATATGCTTAATTCTAACAAGAAATTATTGCAGCAGAATTAGAGATACAAAAAAGTAGATTTTAGTTCCTACATGAGAACTAGAGACATGGAGGATTCTAAAGGGTTTTACAATCATGAATAAGAAATTGGAGGTATGCATACTAGCGTGGGTAATGATAAGACCGATTATAATGGGAGAAGAGACAGGGAGGGAACTATAACTATGAGAAGCCTGCAAAAAGAAGTGCATAGATATAGGGTTGATAATGAGAGGATTGTGAAGGCTCAAGAAGAGATACTCCAAAGCCTAAATATGATACAAAATCAAGTTAACAAGGACTCTGGCACCAAGCAAGAAGCTAGTGCTAGAAAAGTATCAACATTAAGATCCCATAGCAAAAGAGATGATCGTGGGAGTGATAGGCAGTCAAGAAGCATGAGTAGACACCATCATTATCCAAGGTATTCCACCAGAAGAACTCATTCAAGTTTAGGTCTAGGGAGTAACCCAAGTGTGTTTCCTATTCGAAGGAAAAGGAGAAGACCTAAGGCAGACATCTTGCAGGGTGAACTCAGGAAGATTAAACCACCAAATTTCAATGGTGAGCATGGGAAAGGAGAAGAGGTAGAGGCATGGCTATTGGAAATGAAGAAATATTTCCAGCTACATGAATACCCATGCCGGGTAAAAGCTATAATTTCCACCTACCACTTTCAAGGGAAGGAAACCATGTGGTGGGATCAACTTAAGTAAGCCAAGAACCTTGATGAGAAAATGATCTCATGGAGGCAGTTCAAGGGATATTTCCAAGAGAAATATGTGTCCGAGAGTTACTATGAAATAAATATGAAAGAGTTCTTTGAACTCAAGTTGGGAAGCATGACAATGGAGGAATATGAGAAGCGGTTCTTTGAATTGTTGAAGTATGTTGAATTCATCAAGGACGAGAAAGTCGAAATCCAAATGTTTCTAAGTGGGTTACCCTCTTTCTACAGTGATAATATTCAATATGGCAACCCGAAAAACTTGGAGGAAACCATAAGGAAAGCAAGGCATATGTATGAGTAGCGCAAAGGAAGAAGAATTTTCCAAAAAATATTGGAATGACAAGATGAAGGATAAGAAGGATCAAAGGTAGAAGGGTTTTAAGCCACCCTTTTTTAGGAACAATTTCCAAGAGAATCAATACGGTCAAGTTGCCCAAAATGAAAACAAGACTACATATTCATTTGCAAAAAGTCCAAGACAGTAGCAGATGCAATGTTGGGGATGTGGGGGAAATCATCCACATAAGGATTCACATCACAAAGGAGAAATAATGGGGACTGTCCACAACACTCAAGAGGATAAAACAATGGAATACATGGGAGGAATCATGCCAAGGATTTATGTAGCCTTGGATAACAAGCAAGAAGAGTATCAATCTCCCTTGATTGAAGAGGAAGGTAATATCAATAATGAGCCCATAGAAATTTTAATTGATTTTGGAGCTAGCCCTAGTTACATAAATGCTAACATCGTTGAAATATTTCAATTGCAATGAAGTAAGAATAAGAAATCTTGGTTAGTTCAGTTAGCCACGGGGACTAAGAGGAAAATCAATGAGTTGGTTAAATATTGTTAGATATACATGAATGGATTCAATGCAAAGGTGGATGTAAACATCATACCATTCGGTTCATATGAGTGTCTAATTGGTATGGATTGGTTTGAGAAACATCATGTTGTCCTAGATTGTTACAACAAGACAATCACATGTCTTGATGAGGAAGTTCAACAAGGAAATATTCAAGGCATTCCAAGAGCTATAGCTATTATAGAGATTTCAACTATGTAGTTGAAGAAGTGTTTTAGGAAAGGATGTCAGATGTTTGTATCCCATATGGAGGAGGAAACCAAAGACAAAGTGACAAGCATTGAAGACCATCTAGTTTTGAGGAATTTCGAAGATGTTTTTAGACAAATTTCGGGACTGCCACCAAAAATATACATTCATTTATCTATTGATTTGGTGCTAGGAGATGCCCCAATGTCTAAGACACCTTACAAAATGGGTACACCATAACTAAAAGAGTTGCAGATGCAGCTTGAAGAACTATTGAAGAATACGCCCAAGTGTGTCACCTTGGGGAGCCCCAATTCATTTTATGAAAAATAAGGATGGAACCTTAAGGATGTGTATTGATTTCAGGTAGATTAATAAGGTTTCCATAAAGAATAAGTATCCTTTGCCGAGAATTGATGATTTTTTTGACCAACTGAAAGGTGCAAGAATCTTTTCGAAGATTGACTTGATATTTGGCTATCATCAAGTAAGGATAAAGGTAGAAGACATCAACAATGCAACATTCAGAACAAGATATCGGAATTATGAATTCACGATAGTGCCATTTAGGTTATCATATGCCCCAACAATTTTTACGTTCCTGATGAATGGAGTGTTCAAGGACTACCGGGACAAGTTTGTTCTTGTGTTCTTAGATTATATCCTTGCCTATTCTAAATTAGAATAAGAACATAAGAAACATTTAAGAATGGTGTTGCAAGTTTTAAGAGAGCATAAATTGTATGCTAGAATAACTAAGTGCATCTTTTACCAAAAGAAGATTCACTACTTGGGGAATATAATTTCAGCAGCAGGGATAGAAGTTGATCCTGAAAATTAAAGGCCATTAGAGGATGGCCAACACCAAATAATGTGACAAAGGTCAGATCATTCATGGGTCTTGTCAGTTATTACTGGAGATTCATAAAAGGGTTCTCAAGGTTTGCAAGTGATCTAGGTGGATATTGGTGGCCACCCACTTGTTCCAACTGGCTCCTTTTATTAGTTTTTAGTTCAACACATTCTTTTGTACTTCTTTGTAATTATGGGTTATACCCTTCTGGGGTTATCTGAAGCCCTACACATCTTCCAGGTGGATATTGGTGGCCTCCCACCTAATTCAACTGGTTTATTTTGTATGTATTCATGTCAACAAATCTTGTTGTACTTCCAGGGCTATTTTGAGGCCCTAAATAATGTTATTTTGGCGTGCCACAGTCAAACTATAGACATAGTCAATGTTTGATGACATAATGTGTAGTTATCTAAAATACCTTTCCAACGGGCTATCACGCACCTAAAACGAAGATCGTATGCAAAAGTTACGACCCCGGGAAGTTAATGTACTAACTTACCCAAACGAGGCCCACATGAATTTTGGTGTTTCATCTCCTAGGTTTAGGTTTTTGGATGTATTGGGTTTTGGAATTCTTGTTTAACATAAAAAAGGCCTTCAGAGCCTCATTGTAATCATCTTCTTGCGAATGAGCGTATCTGTCACATCTCTTCTCAGAGATAAAGTTGCCACCATTCTAGCGAGTCTTGCACTCTATATTTTTACATTCTCTTTACAATTCTTTCATTAATAGAAATAAAGTATTGTTTTATTTCTTTGTTTTTGGCAATTTTCATGAGTATTTCATTGAATATATCTTCTTTCATTTCGTTTCAAACATATCTAGATCAGTGGTATTATAGTAGGTTGCTCTTGATCATTTTTTTCAGCGCATGTCCCCGACGAGGTCCGAGTATAGTTAGTTGGGTCTCGAGTTTGTCTCTCTTGAAGAAAATCACTCTCACATGCCCAAGAAACCCTCGATGGTGGCAGAAAATAAAAACGGTGGAGCAAAATATTCTATTAACCTGTTGCTTGAGTAAGATCTCGTGTGACAAAGGGATGAAATGATGGATAATTTTGCACACATCCTTCAACACCTGTCGATAGCAACAGGCGCATCTTCATCCAACGGCCATTTTGGAGGAACCTCTCCCTTCAAGGTACAAGTTAATTTTTATATTCCCATATTTGAAGGTCAAATAGATGCAGATGCCCTAGAAAAATGGTTAAATCTATTAGAAGGTTATTTCTCTGTTGAAATTTTTTCCGACTGGAAAAATATCACCTTCGCACTCCTCAAGGCTCTCCCCCATGTCAAACATTAGTGGGAAACTTACTGGGAGTAAATTTCCATAGAGAAATCTCGAATATATGAGGTCGAGCCCATTTGGGATTTTTTTGTGGATGCGGTCAAAGAACAGTATTATCCTGTTGATAACTATGAAGACTAGTACATGAGATGGACCACACTACGGAAAGAGAAGAGCCAAACAGTGTCAGAGTTCACAAATACTTCCCATAACTTGCGCACCAAGCTAGGTATCAAAGACTCTGAGTGGCATATGGTTCTAAAATACTGTGGGGATCTACATAGGTACAACCAAACTGAAATGGATTCCTAAAAATCTCATCATTGGGAGTTGCCTATCAATATGCTGTCAAAATCGATCAGAAATTTAGGCACCAGAACAAATGGGAATTTGGGTCTACAAATATGAAACAACCAAATCACTATAAAGATGACCCTAACCAATATCCTCTAGACAACCAATCCAAGAAACAAGATAAAAAGGGTAAAGTAAAGATGAAGAATGACACTGGGAAGTGGTGTGACTTCCACAAAAGCCCCTGACACAACACCGATGAATGTCGCTCGAAACAGTCATTGGTGGCTGAGGTCAAAGACACTGAGCCAAACCCTGATTCATAATCTGATCCAGAAAGTATTGAAAACATACATATCATCGACACAGACCCCACTTCTACTGTCACGACCACAAAAATTAAACCGGAAGAATTAGTAGATCCTAAAGAGGGGGAGCGTCTCTTCCATTCACAGATGTGGGTGAAGGGGACCCCATTTCATTTCATTTTTGATAACGACATCCAAAAGAACCTCATCTTAGCTAAGTTCATCAAACAGTTGGGGTTGTCAAAAACACCACACCTGCAGCCATACAACATCGGGTGGCTTCACCAGGGACAAGATCTCTATGTCAACCAACAATGTCTCTTGTCCTATGGCATCCAACCCTTCAAGGATGAGGTAGTGTGTGATGTTTCCCCTCTTTATGTGTGTCATGTTGTTTTGGACCAACCATATATGTGGAGACGTCATGTTGTCTATGATTCTATACCTCGTAGTGTCATTATTACTCTGGGAGGTCAAATCTATAGGATACCAGAGGTAGTTCTGACTACTGCTCCACCAAACCAGTGTCGGAAGGTAATCTCTCATACTGCAAAATTCATCCTCTTCATAGTATGTTCAAAGGATGCACAAAAGACCGCTACAACCATTGCAGCCTCAACACATTTTGTCCAGCAAAAATAGATTATCAAAGAGAAAGAAGATATTGTTCTTCACCTACAATGGTGCCTACACAATGCCTCGTAAAACCCAGAGACAACATGTTGGTGGATCATATTCAACCTCGCCAGCAATCTGTTTGTGACAGTCTTCCATAGACCAAGCAAAAAAACTTCTCCAACAAAGCATGCAACTCACCAAGATTCACATTCAGAAAATGCTTTCCCCTCTTCCCTTGGCACTCAATGCAATGGATACCATTGCTTCCTAAGGGGGGATGATTGATCCAGGTGGATATTGGTGGCCACCCACCTCTTCCAACTAACTCCTTTTGTCAGTTTTGTGTTCAACACATTCTTTTGTACTTCTTTGTAATTGTGGGTTCTACCCTTCTGGGGTTGTCTGAAGCCCTACACATATTCTAGGTTGATATTGGTGGCCTCCCACCTAATCCAACTGGCTTATTTTATATGTATTCATGTCAACACATCTTTTTGTACTTCTAGGACCATTTTGGGGCCCTAAATAATGTTATTTTGGCATGCCACAGTCAAACTGTAGACATGGTCAGATTTTGATGGTATAATGCATTGTTCTCTAAAAGACCTTTGCAATAGGCTATCACGCACCTAAAACAGAGATCGTATGCAAAATTTACGACCTCGGGAAGTTAATGTACTAACTTACCAAAACGGGGCCCACATGACTTTTGGTGTTTCATCTCCTAGGGTTAAGTTTTTGGATGTCTAGGGGTTTGGCATTCCTATTTAACATAAAAAATTCCTTCAGAGCCTCATTGTAATCATCTTCTTGCGAATGAGCGTAGTCGTCGCATCTCTTCTCAGAGATAAAGCTACCACCATTCTAGCGAGTCTTGCACTCTATATTTTTACAGTCTCTTTACAATTCTTTCATTAATGGAAATCAAGTATTGTTGTATTTCACTATTTCTGGCAATTTTCATGAGTATTTCATTGAATATCTCTTCTTTCATTTCATTCCAAACATAATCCAGATCAACAAGTCCAATCACTTATTTGCAAATGAAGAGAGTGAAATTTGAATGGACTTCCAAGTCTGAAGAGAGTTTTCGACAACTAAAGGAAATATTGACAAGTGCACCAATACTAAAGATTGTAGATTCAAATGAAGATTTTTTTGTGTGCACCGATGCATTCAAGGCAGGACTCGATGAAGTCCTCAGTCAAAGGGACAATGTGGTATGCTATGAGTTCAAAAAATTAACAGAGCATAAGAGGAATTATGTTACACATGACTTGGAAGTTGCTAGGTTACATGGAGTACCTAAGACATTAGGTTCAAATAGAGATCCAAATTTCACTTCGAATTTTTGAAAAGGTTTTTTCAAAGGCTTTGGAACAAGTCTAAATCTTAGTACAATGTATCATCTAGAGTCAGATGGGAAAACAAAAAGGACTAACAGAACAATTGAGGACATTCTTAGAATGTATGTGATGGATCAACCATCAAAGTGGGAAGATTATACTCATTTAGTTGATTTTTCCTACAATAATGGGTTTCAGGCATCGTTGAAGATGAGTTTGTTTGAAGAATTGTATGGAAGAAAATGTAACACCCTGGTGAGTTGGGATAATCCAACAGACATAGCAGTTGTTGGGCCAAATTTGTTAAAAGAAATGGAACAACATATGATAAGGATAAAGCATAATTTAAAGGCTGCCTAGGATAGGCAGAAAAGTTATGTAGACAAGAACAAAGTTTTCAAATATTTTAAAGTGGGATAAAATGTATTTTTGAAAGTGAAGGAAAATATAAGTTTTCTAAGATTAGGAAGTTTCCTGAAGTTGGCAGAAAGATATTGTGGGCCTTTTGAAATATTAGAAAAGATAGGGCCAGTTGCATATAGGCTAGCATTTCCTGCATCCATGAGAGTGCATAATGTTTTTCATGTATCATTATTAAAGAAGTATGTACCTAATCCTAACCACATAATTGATTGGAATGTGATCTAGGTGGAGCACAAAGGAGATTTCTGGGTGGAACCAGTACGCATCCTGGACCGGAAATTCAAAGTTCTCGGGAACAAAACCATAGGGTTGGTAAAGGTTCAATGGACCTGCTACGATCCTAGAGATGATACATGGGAGCATGAAGAAAACATGCGGGTAGAGTACCCTAATTGTTTTGACAATTTTGAAGAAGGCATAATGTAAGGTTCCATTTTGGAAACCTAGAGTTCTAGAACCACATCTCAGAGTCCTAGCCAACTGCACTGGGGGATCTTGATAAACGAATGGATCATTCCTTGGGTTAGCCCTGATAAATGGATGGTACATCCCTTGGGTCAACCCTGATAAATGAATGGTGCATTCCTTGGTTTGGCAAGTTGAGAGGAGCAATAGATTGATGGTTGGATCTACTGTTGGAGTTGTTAAATTTCATAATTTTTATTTCTAAGTGTTGTGATGTAAATTTGCATATATGTGTGTGTGTGTGTGGACATAGAGTGCACTGAGGAAGACACACAATTGTAGGGGAGGGGGAATGTAACATCCCCATTATAATCCCTAGTTTAATTAATGCTTATGTGGATATAATACGTGGCTATGGCCAAGCGATGCAATATGTGAATTCATGTATTTCAATGTTTTAATTATAAAAAATGTGATGTTGACTGCTAAGGGGACATGGACAAGATATGGGGCTGAGTTAATCCACAAGAGAGGGAAGTTTCTAGGATAATGGCCAAGAGGGGGTCAACGGGTGAATTACCCATGTATATCAATTTAACCAATTTTCCCAAACTTGCCAATTGTATATGAACCTTTTGATTCTTTGTTGAGTGTTTCCAAAGCTAATCATTGAATACATGTAAGAGGGTGGGTGTGAGTGGTCACATCCTAGAGTTATTGGGTACATGGGGGTTGAGTACAATTATATTGGGGAAGAGTGTGAGTCAAGAAAGGAAATCCACAAGAGAGGAAATTTGTATGGGTTGGGAGGAATGTTTTTAGTTAGTCAAGTTTTGTGCATGGGAAGAAAGAAGAGAGAGTTTGGAGTTGGTGTAGCCATGGAGGGAGAATTCTGGAGTGCAATTAGAGTGGATTGGAGATGGACAATTGAAGAGCTAGGTCGCTAGGCCTAAAGAGTGAACTCATGTGTGAGCTACACAAAAACAACGAGTGTTTGTTGTTGGTTTGTTGATAGTTTTCCTAGAAACAAGTTATCTTGAGTTCCCAACACTGAGATTCCTAGTTACCTGTACCAGAGAGACAAGGATAAGTGAATGGAACATTCCTTGGGATATCCCTAATAAAAATATGGTACATCCCTTTGGTTAACCTTGATAAACGAATGGTACATCCCTTGGGTTACCCCTGATAAACTAATGGTACATTCCTTGGGTGATCCCTGAAAAATGAATGGTGCATTCCTTGGGTTGGGTAGGTCAAGAGGAAGAGAACTTGTAGAAGAATAGAGATAGTTGTAGGAGAATATCAGTTAGATTATGAGCTTTACGAGCTGCGAGTGGACCATGAGAGACCACCCTATTTTTTGGATTACTAGCCTCAGCTCGGGGGTGCCTGGCTGTTGATATTTGAAACAATCAGTTTATGGTTGGGTGCAACGTCTGTCCCAAGCAGTTGGTTGCAAGATTCTTGTTTAAAGATAAGTGTTTTATCTTGCACTGAGTTATTTACATGTGTTATTTATAAGCATGAACTCTACGTGAATGAGAATGACTTATATGTTGTTGTAATGAACAATTTAGTTGTATTTCATGTTGATTATTAGCATTCTTTAGATGCATATTTTTTATGGTTATGGACAGTAGCTAAATTTGTTTTAAATTTGTAGTTGTAATCTACAGGAAATCGACCAACAGTAAAATAATTTCTTTAGTTAGCAGAAGTTTCATTTTTATGTGTATTCCGCACATAATATTGCTTAGCTGGAGGCTAGGTACGTTACATTTTGGTATCAGAGCTGATAATGAGAGATTTTTGCGTGATGTGGCCCAACCTGGGTGGTTGGGTACGTTACACTCTTTCTCCTTATGTCTATTGAATAAATACTTGTCATATGTCATAAGTATTAAAGATCCATTGTCCTCTTACCATCCAATAATAGACACTGTTAGAGGACAAGCTAGAGACATAATACATATATATCCTGGTAAATATGAAATATGAAGAAGAATATTCACCTATCATAGGTGAAAAACACTATCATCTACTAGAATAAATCAACCACCTATTGTAGGTCCTTCTGGGCATATCACCTATTGAAAATAAAACCATACAACCAATAATCACGTATATATACTCCTTATCACTATTAACCCTTGAAACAAATCAACGACCCAACATAGGTCCTGTTAAGCATCACACCTACTGAAAATACATCCACAATATCCATCAATATAGTAGATCCATCATCTCTCATCACAAAAGAAACCCATCAAAACCTCTCATAAGTGTCACTTCGCATCTCAAGAAACCTAGGGAATCACACCCAATAACCTTAAACAAGGTCAAGTACCTCTCCTAGGTGCTATTCAACGGAAATAAAAACTCCCTCTTACACCTAGAGTGATATTAGCCACAAAATATTTGATACCGTGTAGAAATTTTGTGTAGAAATTAACGTTTAATGCAAAATAGAAAAAATTCCTCTTTCCTAGAGGTTTCCTGGATCTCAACCCTATGAATTTTTATTCTTAGGGATATTATAAAATATAAACAAAACAACATAAAAACTGGAATATATTTCAACTCTTAATAACCCCAATCCACTAGGAAATTCAAGAGACAAGATGCAAATATGTTTCAATAAGTTTCAACACTCTATGGAAAACTTATCATGCATACAAAAAATCTAAAAACACCTATTACAACTAAAACAACAATAAATATGCCCATATTATTCAATATAAATTTTAAATCATTTAACTCTTTCACCCTTAACTTATGTCAAATCAACAATATATGTAGAGTTGGAAATTACAAACCATGAAGAATATAGATGGAAATCAAATCTGTGGTTTACAAAAGTATTTGACAACCAAAAAATCATTAATATGTATAAAGATTAAGTTCATGTACATATTATAGACTTATCACAAGTCTAGTACAGACCACTAGTAGTATAAAACCCTAGTTAGGTAAAACCAAGAAAACTTTAGTTCATATCAAGGAGATCTAATAAGCACACATCACACAATCATCCTCCAAGGAAACATCTCCTTTTTTTATTATCTTCTCCAAGAACAACCTAGGGTGTCATTTGAAAACCCTAATCTCAAATTTCAAATGGATGAAACCCTAACCTTAAATTCAATATGCTCCAACAATAAAAGTTAGGACAACCAAAACTTCATTAATATGTATAAAGGTGAAGTTCATGTACATATCATAGACTTATCACAAGTCTAGTACAAACCACTAGTAGTATAAAACCCTAGTTAGGGAAAACCAATAAAACCCTAGCTCATACCAAGGATATCCAGTAAGCATGCATCACACAATGATGTCCTCGAAGGCAACATCTCCTCTTTTTGTTATACTCTCCAAGTACAACCTAGGGTGTCATCTGAAAGCCCAAAGAGAGAGAGAGAGAGATCCTCATATGTAGGTTGTTCTCCAAGAGAGAAACCATCCCCATGTGATTGTCATGTAAAAATTCACCTAAGATATGATTAGATATCTAATGCCCTAAGAAATAATGCCAAGCAAGCACCCAAATAAGGTCAATAAATCACAAAGAAAGGCATCTCCAATGTGAAAGTCTATCACAAACCATCTCCTTGGTGCAAAACCATCATGGACCATCCAGGGGTTGAACATAGACCATGTACCCCAAGTCTCATGAAGCACTCATAAACATGGTGTAAACACTTTTAGAGTAACCCCCAAAGCTAACATTTCTTAGGAGATTGGTGATGCGAAGTAGCCAACATTCTAGAAGCTATTATATTTATTTCAAGTGCTATTGCATAATCAAACATAGTATAGAAATTTGAAGATTGTATTTCTCTAAGAACTAGTGAAAAATGAGGAGCATGGGAAACAACATAAATCACAACAACTACTTCAGAAGGCCTTACATTCTCAAGATGTTCAAGAAAATATTTATGAAACCTACCATTAAATATTTTTAGACTTTTTAAGCCATTCCTTTTCAAAGAATTAAAATCCAATAAAAACTAAAAAGGATAATTTCTATCTCCCCAATGATGTAAGAAGAAGTCACAGAACTACTACCAAATAGAGATGGTGTTAAATGACAATTGTTTTAACCAAGATATAGCATCCCCTTTCAAGAAATGCATAAATGACACATAAAAACATCCTCGTGCTAGATGACAAGATTGTTGTTGAGATCTTGCAATGATGTGACATGCTTATCAACTATTTTTGGGACAACACCACTAAATTTTGGACGGATTTTAGATACATGTCAGGCAAGAGGTGAAGGGTATTGTACATAACTAAGGGAAGGTACCTTGTTGCTACCTAATATTGAGTAAGTAGGGGGTGAAGGGTCTCGTAAAAAATGAAGGGATGGTACCTTGTTGCTACCCAATATTGAGCAAGCAAGGGGTGAAGGGTCTTGTACAAAACTAAGGGATGACACCTTCTTTCTATCCAAGATTAACAAGGTTAGGTTTATTTTTGGATATAATGAAAACTGTTGGAAAATATGAATCATGAGTACCAACATAAAGAGTTTTTGAGAACAATGGATTTGGTCCGGTGAAGGAGGTGCACCACATTATGTTAATGAGGATTAAAATATTCTAATTTCAACATAGATGTAATTGTAACAAGGGAATTTTCCAAGGATTTTATAGTAAAATGATAGCATGGATTTTCGAAATAGGATTCAAGAAGATATGCAAGGCATCCAATTTGGATTAATGGAGTCACTAAAACAATGGATATAGTAGAGATATATGTTAATTTGGTTTCGGTCTAGTGCTATGATAAATGTGGATTCATCAATAATTTTCCAATAAATCATTCTTTGATAATGCAATATGTTGGGTACTATCTTCCACTAGATTAAAAATATAGAAATTAGATGAGTAGTGGAACCAATACATGTTGTTAATTCTTTAGGATATCTCTCTCCTTGACAACAATGCCATTTCTTATGTTGTCCCCTAGGTTGTTCATGCTCTCACAAGAATAAATTCGAGGGCATAAAGTGTAGGAAAAAATTCTTATGCTAGTCTAGATTGTTGATCTAACTCTTAGGTCGAGGGGTACCCTCATTGAATAAAATATCGTCTTGGAATGCATAGGTTGAGTTTCAAGAAAGATATCATTGTTGTAGCCTTAAGAAACTAAACAAAGATTCAAGTTATAGTTTTTGGGAGTGATCAATAAGAAAAACAAGAGGGGTATCCAAGATATTTTGATCATAAAAATGTGGTTATGAACCATAGGAACCATAATCTAATTATGAGTAGAATACGACTAATTAGTAAAAAATGATTTTCAATTAGGGGAGGGCTACTTATGAATTCTTTCTCATCGCTGAAAATTTTAAACAACAAACTTCTTAGGAATTTAAAAATATATCACACTAGTTTAAATGAATACCCATAAAGCAAATAGACTCAATAAATGCAAGGGCAATGGATTGAAATTTATTTTATCAGTGTAGTAGAGATAATATATGACTTACATAAGGATTCTACCATTAATTAGTAAGAAACAAAAAAGGCACTAGGATTTGGGTTGATTTGTCTTTGTCTAAGGTTTCTCCACATACCAATTAAATAAAAAAATGTTCCCAAGAAGAAAGAAAATGGTAGTGGGGGATTACTTCACCTTTTTCCTCCACCATTTAAGAAATTAAGGTAGAATACCACATGAGGATTGATTCACCATTGTTTATATGCCATTCTTCATTAAAATATCTTCTAAAATGGCATAGATTGGGTCTTAGGAGGGAAATAAGTCTATTTCCTAAGCTAATTTGGAATATGGATTTGTATCATGATTACAATTTTTCATGCCCCATTTTGAATATACATATTATTACTTATTTTTAGGTTGTTTTAAATGTTTGGTCCACCTGATATTGTTTGATGGATGCACCCTTGAGTAACTTATGCTTAAAAACTATTTTAATGATATGATATGATTATGTACTACTATATGATGTACTGAATATGTATGGCCTATGAATATGTATAGAATTTGTTGGATTACATTGGGTTTTATGACATTGTGTGTTAATTTATAATATGAAGTGATGATGGTTAAATAACAAAACCCTATGAAGGATATTGACTCATGAAATTGATTAATGATCACATGGCATGTGTGTTTGGATTGTATATATTGTGATATTATTGATGATTTTTTAGTGCGATAGAGGCAAGACCTACATGCACTTGGACTTTGATAACAAGTCAGGATATATGTACTTGAGATAGGGTCAAAAGACCATATTTTTCAACCTAGATTCTATGATATGCATATATGATTATGAATTACTTTGGTTTATTTGGATAGTGTTATGTAATGTCGTGTTCCTAGTGTTGTTTCCCGAAAGGAACCCCTACCATAAATTTTGACCCTCATGGCTCTTTGCACAAATTTTCCCTTTCCATAATAAATTTTTCCTTTTTCCTTTTCCCAAACTGCTCGAAATCCCCTCCAAGAAAATCTATCTGATCCCATTGGCCACCATGTTTTCTATTCACATCTACATCTTTGTGAATAAATGATGGAAATTCCCAAAGAAAATCCAAGTAAACACATTTCCAAAAAGTCATGGGTGAATACGTAGGAAGCAAATTAATGACTAAGAATCCCCCTACCTAAACAAATTAATGAATTATAATGATCCATGATTTTGAGGTCCAATGGTGGGGTTGAATGTTGCAAAGAACTATGAATGGCCATGATTATCCTCGTAAAAATTAGATAAATGGTTCATAGTCGATCATAGGGGTCAAGGTAAGTAGAGGTCCAAAATATTAAAAGTATCATGAACAATCAAGAATCTCCCCATGAAGTAAGATTGATGACCCAAATTCCTCATGGAAGATCGAGGAAAAGGAGGGGATGAAAATGCAAAGTGGCATGAACGACCAAGATTTATATCGTTGAAGATGATCAATGGTCAACATTATCTTGTAGTGGTTGGGTCTAGGGGGATTGAAAATTTAAGTTTTTCGTGAATGGTGGATATCTTCCCACAAATATAGTTCAACATTCCACAAATCATCGTGATGGTTGGGTCTGTTGGGGGTTAAAAAGGTTAATAATGGTCTGAATGACTAGGATTTTCACCACATGACTTCGATCAACGACTAAGGTTTCCTTCCATGGAAGGGAGATCAATGGTGGATATCACTCTCATGAAAAAATATCAATGGTCCATAATTAATTGCAGGGGTCTAGTGAAAATAAAGAAGAAAGTCCCAATGACACCAAGAATGGTTATGATCTCTCCCAATAGATAATATCAAAAGGATATAATTGCCCCATGAAAAATATAAGAGAATAGAATGGAAGGTCTTGAAAAATGTCTCATATTTCTCCTGCAAGATAAGGTCAATGAATCGTATTCAATTAGTGGAGCATTCAACCCTCAAGGGATCCATATCATCATAGCCAATTAGAAGCTATCACATGTCCCTCTAAATATTCATCCAAAGGAACTTGTCACTAGATATTTAAATCCAATCAAAAGATGTCATGTGGCTATCCAAAAGCTCACAAACGGATCTATTGAGGATATCACCAAGGATTCACCATAAGATAAGGGTACTTCACATGGCACATTCCTAACTGTTAGATGGGTATAGTTTAATCATTTCTCTTTGGTCTACCTCCAACAACATACATTTTCTTTTTGTTTTCTTTGTTACAAATAGCATAGGCCACCATTATGCATCACCCACCTCTGCAATAAATCAGGTTGGACCTTCAGAGAACAAATTTAATTCTTATGTGATAGGCATGAACAGATCTTGAGGAAGAAATGAGATCATCCCCCCTGGCCCGAGAGTTGGTTGAAAGGCCTAGAGTGACATAGGGAGATGCACATGCACATCATGCCATGTCATTTCCCCCTCTTGTGAGAGTAAGGGGGGGTGGCCTAGGGGACACCACCTAGATGTGTGCAAGAACAAGAAATATGTTTTCTAGCTAAGCCTACAAATGGGCAGAGATTGTATGAAAAAGAGGTAACCAACATTCCACATGGAGAGGAGTTTTTTCCTACCTACTAGAAACTTCCTCAGTGTATGCCAAGTTTGGAGTGGACATGTCCTCATCTGGGAGGTTTCATGATGCCATGAGGTAAATCTACAGAGGTTGACCACGAGGATAAATTGAGATGCATACAATAAGGGCATGGAGTCCTTATTCTTCACTAGACCATGAGTCTCTCACCAATGGTAAACAAGATGGAGTGAATGTAGCCTTACTCACAGTATATAGGCCCCCCCTTGATGTGAACATGTATGTACAAGGTTGGAGTGACCATGGTCTCACCCTCGATAATATTTGGGACTCCCTATCCTATTATATATATATATATATATATATTATTTAGAAAAAATATTCATGTGGATAAAAGTATACTCATTTAAATATAATGGATGTTCATAATAAAATAGATTTGATTTTACCATGCAAAAAAATGAAAGTGGAGAAAAAGAAAGTAAAAGTGTTCATTATAAACATATGAATCAAAGGAAACCCTCACTTTTATTTAATTAAAGAGGGCATTTTTTTAATGTGTAAACACATGCGAGTTTAAGTTAAAAAAGAAAATAGGAAAAAGTTTGTTGGGTGAGTAATATGCACAATAGTTGATTATAAATTAGGTATTATGCATTATCAACATGTGACACTATGTATAAACACTATAAAATAAGGGGAGAGGTGGCCATACAAGGCACTTAATGGTTGGATGGTTGAATTATTTTTGAAATTCAATGGAATATTAATGGATAAAGTTTTATATTGTGCCAAGCCTTGATCAAGCACTTGTTCTTGTTTGTGGTGAGGATCCACATTAGCTCTTTGAGAGAAGCACAATCTTTTTATGAAGGAGGCCTTCTTTCCCTTCACATTCTTGCTATTGATTACTCTTTCATAATAATGTCTACAACTTGGGGGTTCTAAGAGAAGAAGAGTACCCTTTGGATTTGATAGCATGGAAATTCAATAGTTTGCACTTTGTTGGCAAGGAGGGAGCTTGGAGTGGGAGTTCAAAACCAAAACGATTTCATCATTTTTCAACTAAATGTATTGTAGTTCAAGCATTCACGATTCTCTCCTCTTTCGATTTCATTGATGTGTAGAAGTGATTTGGAAACATTTTCATTTCTATATTGAATATTTATTTCCTCTTGTAATAAAGATTAATAATCCCACAAGTTACAATAGATTCATTACTAGTTTATGCAGTTTCATGCATGATATGTGGATAGAGAAAATGGGTTGTTACAAGTTGAATTTTGCTTAGATTTCTTTTTGAAATTTTCCATAGCACAGAGGTGACAACAACTTGTTGTGGCCATAAGTTAAGTCTATGGATTGCAGGAAACTCTTGTAGGAGCTTGCATG